>CBVK0100020682.1:0-36633 GCA_900067695.1 Picea abies
ACGAGATCGGTCTCGGCATTCCTGCTGAACCGCTCTTCCGATCTCACTCCTAGCAAATAAAAAGAAACAAGAAGTCGACCTAGTGTTGGTTGTTTTCTATTCTAGATGTCGAATAAAACACCCTCTAAGGGAGTGTCCTCTAGATAACATAGAAATATGTGGTATCTGTGAACAAATTCATGATACTAAGAGTTTCTCTTCCCTGCCTAAACTAAAAGAAATCTACCAAGGGGACACTGGGGAAATGAAACAAATATGTTTTATGGCCCAAAAGTGACCATGGTCATCCAAGGCACTAGGCATGACACAAGAGAAATCCCAATTTCCTCCATACTATACTCAGTGTTAATACCCACAAAAAAATTGGTATGCTTCCATGCCTTGGAAACAATGGAAACCCCAAATGCGGAACCATCCTTGGTGACAAGGCTGGAGAGGGCCTAACATTCAACAGTCAACTCCCCAAACACACCTTCCAATTCAACATCAACAACAACTACAATTACCATCCAACCAACCTCCTCCACGACCTACGCAATTACCATCCCAACCAATACCCAATCCAAATAATAAAGTAGTTAATTCTGCCTACAACGGTGAACTACCCTTCTTTCCCACATACATCATTTCTCCTACAGAATTTCAAAACATACATCTACGATCGAGAAGAGTGGTTTAGGATCAAACCTCACCCATCATTCAAGAATGGGACGATGAGGAAAATCCCCTGAGTTAGAAAACCAGGATGTTAATCCCTCCAAGAAAAAACAAAACATTCCTCGGAAAAACTTCGATGAGCAGGAATTACTCTCAGAACCACCTTATCCAGAAAGGTTAAATATAGAAAATTCTCCCATACAATTAGAATTTGACCTTTTATGAGAACTTCGAAACGTGTGTGTTAAAATTCTTATGTTCCAAGATATCAAGGATGTTCCAAACTATGTTAAAGTTGTTCGGGAACTTTGCCTAAAGAAACTAGGGAGGAAGAAGAAAGACCCATAAATTGTTCATGTCATAGGGAAGCTAGCGGATCTAATGCTAGGAGAAGTATTTATGACCAAATACATGGATCCAGAAAGTCTGGTAATCAAATTCAACATTAATAACATTTTCATTGCACATACTTTGGTGGACTTAGGAGCGGCCATAAATTTAATTACCAAATAAACCATAAAGAAAATTTAGCTGCCTGGTCTTCGACCTACCCCTACAATCCTTCAAATAACAGATAGATCCACAGTAAAACCCAAGGGGATGTTGGAAGATGTAATTCTTTTTGTAGACTCATGGGAATACCCAGTCATCTTTATGGTCCTACAACCAAAGGCCAACCTAGGGGGATACCCATTGATTCTGGGGAGAGCCTGGTTGGCCACTTCCGACGCATATATCGGTTGCATATCAGGTAATATGACCATCTCCCAAGGGAACTCAACTAAGAAGCTAACCCTCTATCCTCCTTCTAAACCTTCCCCTGACCTAGAGAATTCCCCCTGGGTTGAGGATAGTGATGAGAAACCTGCAGAGCCTATGATAACCCTTGACCAAGAATCAACATTTAAACAAACTACTGAAGATGATTTTATATGTACATATTTAGCACATCCTCATATAACCAGCCACCCAACTCTAGAGCATTTCCTTGGAGATAAGTTTTAGGAATTCTATTCGCCAATTGAACCAACAAAATTACTAGATGAATTGGTTCTTGTAGATGCTATGCATGAAGACCGAATCTTAGCTATTGAAATCAATCTTGGGAAAACCTTGAATATCAATGCTAAGTTAGATTCTTCTCAACAAAAGAATCTCACTGAAATACGAAGAAAAAATTGTTCTTCCTTCGCTTGGGACTGTACTGACATGAAATGGATCCACCCTAATCTATGTACCCATCACATTTATATTAAGGAGGATTCCTGACCTATTCAACAACCTCAGCGAAGGATGAACCCTGCTCTAAAGGATATAGTCAAAGGGGAGCTCCAGAAGCTCCTTGATGTAAATTTGATTTACCCAATCTTCGACAACAAATGGGTTTATCCCTTGGTTATTGTACCAAAGAAGAATGGCAAGTGACGTATTTGTGTTGACTACGAGGAGCTGAATAGGGCCACTTTGGAAGATTACTTCCCATTACAATTCATTGATCAAGTCTTGGATACCTTGGTGGGGAAAAAGTATTTCTCTTTTCTTGACGGGTTTAGTGGTTATAATCAGATACAGATCACCCCTACATATCAAGAGAAAACCACTTTTACATGCCCATGGGGAACCTATGCTTACCGAGTACTTCCATTTGGACTATATAATGATCCCGCTACATTCCAGAAGGATGTCTTAGGGATATTCTCCTTCTTGACCAACGATTGCGTAAAAATTTATATGGACGATTTTACTGTGTATGGAGATACCTTTCAAGAAGTTGTAGACAATTTAGAGAAGGTCTTAATCAGGTGCCAAGAAACCAACCTCTCTCTTAGCCATGAAAAATTCCATATGATTTGTACTGAGGGGGTTGTGCTAGGACACCACATATCATCTACAAGAATCCAGGTAGATCTTGCTAAGATCAAAGTCATTCATGACCTTCCAGTACCCACAACCCAGAAATACATCCGCAACTTTCTAGGACATGCAGGATATTATCAACGATTTATCAAGAAAATTACAAAGATATCATCCCCCATGTTTTCAATACTCACCAAAGCTACGGAATTTTCCTAGAACAATCAATGTCAAACCGCATTTGAAACTTCAAAAGAAATATTTTCCATTGCACCTATCTTGCGGGGTTCCAACTGGACCATACCTTTCCATATCTCTACAGATGCCTCAGATACATCCATTGGAGATGTTCTCGGACAAAAAGAGGAACAGTGTTTGTATGTTATCTATTACATCAGTAAAAATCTTACCCCTGCTGAAAATAACTATACCGTAACCGAAAAATAGGTTCTTGTTGTTGTGTATGCTATTAACAAATTTTGTCATTACATAATAGGTTATTCAGTCTTCGTACATACTGATCACTCCACCATTAGTTATCTTATGAACAAGTCCATCACCAATGGTTGGGTGACCAGGTGGTTTCTCTTACTACAGGAGTTCAACATTTCAATCATTGATAAACCAGGGAAGGAAAATGTCGTTTTTGACTTCCTCTCTTGACTCACCAATGAAGGGGAAGCCATTCTAGTGGAAGATAACTTTCCAGATGAAAACTTGTTCGCTTTATCTACTAACACACCATGGTTTGCAGATATCGCTAACTACTTGGTTGCAGGTAGAATCTCACAACATCTATCCCCAAAATAGCATCAAAGGGTTATCCGACAAAGTGCAACATATTCCCGGATCGAAGGACATCTCTTTCGCACCAGGAAAGATCATATTATCTGACACTATGTTCAAGAAGACGAAATGTATGACATCCTAAAATCATGTCATGATGAACCTTGCGGAGGCCACTTTGCAGATAAAAGGACTGCAAATAAAGTACTGCACTTGGGGTATTACTGGCCAACCATCTTTAGGGATGCCAAGCAGTACGTCAAGAGTTGTGACAAGTGTCAGAGAATGGGATGACCTGTGAATTCAGATGAGATGTCGCTTCAGCCTCAGCTTCAGATAGAACCCTTTGAGAAGTGGGCCCTGGACTTCATGGGACCTATTAACCCACCATCAAAATAGAATATGTACATTCTAGTGTGTATGGACTACGTGACCAAATGGATTGAAGCCAAAGAACTTACAAAGGCCATAGAGGATGCAGTGGCTAACTTCTTATATGAAGATATATGTGTCCTCTTTGGGGTTCCCCGGGAGATCGTCATTGATGAAGGAACCTAGTTCACTCCATGGCTCATCCAATCCATCACTGAGCAATTCAAGATTAAGCATCGAATGTCAACTATGTACCACCCTCAAGAAAACAGCCAGGTAGAAGTCACAAATTGAGTACTAGAATTTATCCTGACTAAAACAGTCCAGCATCATCATAAATATTGGGATGAAAGGCTCCCAGAGGCCTTATGGGCCTAAAGAACCACCTAGAGGAACACCACGGGGTTTACTCCTTATGAATTAGTGTATGGAAAGTGTGTGGTTCTCCCCATCAAATTCGAGATCAAAATGTTGAGGATTGCACTACAAGTGGGCTTGGATCTCTCGGAAGCCCAATAGCATAGGCTCGAGTAGATTAATGAGATTGATGAAATTCGCCAAGCTGCAATACATCAAACTACTTTAGTCCAATAGTAGAGAGCTAAATGGCATGACAAATTCATCAAAGAGAAGAAGTTTAAAGAGGGGGATTGGGCCCTCCTGTTTGATTCATGGTATAAGGATTTTAAAGGCAAGTTCCACACTCGATGGCTCGGGCCATACGAGGTAGATATTGTATACGAGAATGGCTTCGTTAAAATCCGTACCATTGACGAAGTAAGGACATCACTTATGGAAAATGGCCATCGACTAAGGTTATATCATAGGCCCAAGACCAACGAGGAATTTATTCATGAATTAATCAAACACAATGATCTCAATATAATGGGAACAGTGGCATTGCCACCTGTGCATGTTGTTCCATGACCTAATTTTACGTCGTTACCAAAAAAAGAGAGAGAGAAGAAAAGTAATAAAGATTAGGCAGTGAAAACCTGGCCTCAGGCGTTGTCGGTATCGATGATATTGGAAAACCAACTACTGGCCAATATCACCCAGTTAAGGAATTGCAGTTGTGAAAACCCCTCGGGGCGCAATGGAACAAACTCTTGTTTGAAAATTGGGTCACCAGCAGACAAGGTTTGTTAAATATCTAAAAAAAAAACATCTATCATAAAAATGAACAACAAATATCTGGTGATGAGCTCACACTCTACATCTTCTTTCTGCCATATCATTTTTTAAGTATGCAAGGATATGATCAAGTTAAAATTATTGTGTTGATCATGTAGGGCTATAAAGGGTGTGTCATGACCAACAGAATTCAACAAGGCAATAGTGGAACACTTGCACCTACAATCTTCCATTGAATTGGTTCAGGTTTTTTCTAACAACTCATTTTTTTTTCTCTTTTGTGAAATAGAAATTGGGAGATTATTTGGAAAAGTGATAATACTACTAACTCTACATTCCACTAAGCACTATACCTAAGTTCTACCCACTACCAATACAACCCTATCTTTATATGCTACATAATGAACAACGTAGTGATGAATGACACCCTGGCATAATAACCCTGCCTAACTACATTACTTACTAGGTATCACTATACCATGGTGACTATACACTCGACCGTCTCTTAGCCTTTCGACCATTACGTAGCAAGGATAATCATACTCTGACCAACCATTAAGTAGCAATAATTCTGATGACTATAGTGTCATCCCCTCTACGTATAAAACACAATCATATTTTTTTCCGAACCACCCCTCTATCATACCTTGTCGCTTAGTTATTTTAAATCGAGACACTTGGCATGAAAGGGTACAACTCAAAGCACCACACATTATGAATACACCCAGACGCCAATACACAGCAACGTAGCCACAATAGCTCATCCATTATCTTGCACATTCAAGTATCTACTCCCCTAACAGTTATACAAGGGCAGAGTCAAGATCAATTCTAAGTGTGAGCACAGAGTCGGGATCAATTCTGAATGCAAGCACAAAGTCGGGATCAATTTTAAGTGCAAGCATAGGGTGAAGTTATAGAGTGAAGTTACAGGACAGAGTCAGGTTCTAAAAGTGATTATACAGCATGACGAGAGGGTAGAGTTGGATCAATTCAAAATACAAGCACAAGGTGAAGTTACACAAGGCAGAGTCAGGATTAATGCCAAGCACGAGCACATGATAAAATCGGATTAATTCCAAGCAGAGTCGGGTTCAGCATTGTATTCCGACCACGAACACAATTAAAGGTTCAATCTCGACCACGAACACAGGTGAAGTTGGGTTCAGTCCTAAGCATAAAAACGATATTAAGCTTGCCACCATATCCCGACCAGTTGGACACTAGTCATCACCGAGATGAATTAGGTTAGGCCGGCTACTAGAAACAGAGGCAAGGTAAGTTGATGAGGAGCATGCCCAAGAGTTGAGTGCAAGTTTAAAATCACAAATAGGACGACAAAGGCTACTGCAAATAGATATAGCGGGATTTTGAGGTAAGAAGGAGTTTAAATATCATTATGTAGCATTTAACATAGTTACCAACTTAATGAGAACTGTGACCTCAAAACGAGAACTCTGGCCCAAAAAACCCATATTTTTGCATAAAAAAACATCAAAATCAACCCCCAAATCAAAAAGTGGTGCTACCGGTAGCACCATTTTTTAAAACGGGGTCAAAATTACAGCATTTTTCAAACATGGGCTTCAAAACTTAGACAGTAGCTCGGAAAAATCTTAAAATCAGCACCTAAAAACAAATAAGATGTTTTTGAATTTTTTTTTTCTTTTCAAAACGTTAAATTTTGAGATCATTTTAAATCGTGTTTTTATCACTTGGTACCATTAAAACCAAAACCTCAAAATCAACCATCAAATTGAAAAGTACTGCTACCGGTAGCACCCATTCTAAAATTGGGGTATGAAAATGACACATTTTTATAATGTGCTAAAAGAACTCATCATTACTGTAAACAAAATCATAAAAGAAACCCTTAAATGTTTACTTTTATAATGTTATTATCACACAAAGCACAAGGTAATACATAATGCCATGAAAATATCACAATATACTTTAAAAATTCAACGTCACTTTTTAATAATTTTTTACTTTTAATAATAAAACAGTAAATACAAGTTACATTGAATGAAACATAAATAATTTCTTAAAAGTATTGTTATATTGACCATATTCAAAACATATGAGCTGACAAAATTGTGAAAAACTAGAAAGAAATGAAAAAAAAAAAAAAATTCCCCGAAAAACAAAAATACGTTTTTTTGTTAAAAAGAAGAGCAAAAAATCACTTCAAACTTATAAAAAAAAAAACTGAAAAAATAATCAAAATTCAAAAAAATATTTAAAAAAAAAAACATCTAAAATAAAAAATAAAAAATTAACAAAAACATTAATATTGCCTAAGCTACAAATTTATTTAAATGTTTTTTTTGATAATATGTTAATAATGTAAGAATGTTATAATATTGCATTGTTATATTGATATAGGGAAGCACTAAGCCCTCCATGGGATGAGGTGGTATTTCACCTACAAAATTTTGTTACTTGTGAGGGGAGGTATAACTTGGTCTACCATTACCACATCATGCTCTTACTGCATTTAAGAGGGGGAAAACCACTTAGCATGCCTTACTATTTACATAAAAGCTTGTCTAAAATGGTTGAGTTTTTGAGAAAGAAACGAAATCCTGAAACTACTCTGTATCACAAGGGTCTCATAATGATGGTCATAAGTGAGGAGTTGAACAGATTAGGGGTTTCATGGAGCACCTTCATGGGCTCAAAATTATCTAAACCCAAAATGAGGACCTTACTGCCTAAGAAGAGGCTCGAGGGAGTCACTATAGGGTATAGGAGATCCACTAGAGTCTCTCAGAAAGTTTTAGGCGTGACCACTATTGAGGAGGAAGACACAGAGTCCTAAAAAGAGGCATCTGATGAATAGCTTGGTAAAAACTTAGAAATGGGAGGAGAACAGGATGATGTCATGATCGATATTGTAGCAGAGCCTGAAGGGGTAGAACCCCCACTTTTGGATACAGAGCAGACTTGGATGGGATTTGAAATTTCCCCTTCCTTCCCTTTCTCAACCAAAGTAGTAAATGAGTCTCAGTACATGCCAGCCAGTCCACATTTCATTCTTGGGCATAAAGGACATGACAAGAAGAAGAAAGATGGAAAAGGGCACATGGAACCAAAGCCTTTCCGATTCTGCAGCCCTAGCTACCAAGCCTTACTTAAGAAAAATCGAAGACTCTTGCTACAGAATAAAAATCTTAAGAGCATATTGAGATATCATAAGATCCCAAGTGATGCAGGGAATCTAATGGAGGATATTCAAGGAGAAGAAGTGTTGAAAGTGAGAGTGGAGAGTTGTGCAAAAATCCATGCAGAAGAAGCACAAAATATTTGTAATACCTTCCTAGATGATGTCATTACCAACACTTATGCTTTCATGAAGTTGAAACATGATCTACCCTGGTGGAGAAACAAGGATGAACTCTTTGACCTAGGGATCGTAAATAAATAATCCCACAGGAAAGCCATAGAAAAGCTCAAGGCAAGGTGGTTTTCCATGTACCTATAGAAATAAACAGGATTAAACAATATAAACAACAACTGGAGGACACAAAGAAATTAGTACAGCATACAACTGAGATTGCCTTTGAAGGAATATACAGTAGAGATCCACCTAAGTCTTATCCCCTTTTCTTGCATGATCGGTGGGCAGCCTTCATACTGAAACAATTGGCAACAGGACAACCAGATGAGATTAAGCAACCAAATGATTTTGTCAACATCCATGTTTCTGCAGAAATGAAGGATCAAAATCTGTTGTGTGAACTATATATTTATAATTTCATCCTCCCTTGCAATGCCCGCTGGAATACTAACCCCAGTGTTGGTGATGTTCAGTTAAGGGAATTCACCTCTCATATCCTCGGTCTCTCTCAATGGAAGAAAGATGAAGAATTCTATAGGAGAATGGAGGTTGAGGCAAGACTAAATGTGAGGAATGAGTATCCATTGCCTCATATTATGAAAGATTATCTACAAAGGTTAAGGGCATCTCTAGAAGCTGTCATCACCATTCATTTGCACCAAAAATTTGCCATAACATACTTCATGTAGGTTTCTAGAGCACATTCAGTCCAGGAATACTGTGAGCGTGGGCCCACTCACAGGTACAATCTTGTACCATTTATTTTATATTCATAATTATTTGTTTCTAAGTATATTCATGTATGATTATTAGCCTATGTCTTTTCTATGGTAGTGAAGTGTATGCTGAGGAATCGATGTATGTTGCATAATGGCCCCTGAAAATTGTTGAATAATGACAGTCAATAATTATTAGAAGCCATTGCTTATAATAGGATCCTTTGTCCATTCTAACATTTTATGTTGAATCTGGGTATACATAGATCCTAGCCACTACAATAATTTTGACATCATTCACAGGATTATGAATGGGGACCGTTAAATTTGCTAAGTCTACTCTTGTTGTGTTAGTTTGGTAATAATTTTTTAATACAATAGGTATTAATATTTCTTTTTGGATAAGTATACACATCTGCTCCAGAACCACAGTACTTTTGAATCTCGCTAAGTGAACATTCAAGGTTTAAGACCATGATATCTTAGAAAACTTAGTCTCGAGAGATACCACAACAACAAAAAAGGTCAAAGTATTGTCACTCATTTCTTTACTGTCCATAGTTTACATTTTGCTAGTTCTCTTTTCTGTGTAAACTGCACAGAGTGCCTCATAAGTTCACATTGAACCTCGGCTTGACATAATTAATGAATGAGTGTAATACAATGCTAAACAATTAAGAGCTATATTTTTACCTCGTCACTACACATCTAGACCTTTCCAATTGTGCAAAAATCACCTCAATCGGATCTTGTATGTGTAAGTTGTGTCTCCCACAAGTTGACCACCATGGTATGACTGGATGCCACATCAACCCCCATTAATCACACATGTGGGGATAACCACATATGAACGTTCAAGAAGATTCTAGAAGGTACAAAACCTTATCACTAATTGAAGGTTGAAGATGCAAAAAACCTAACCCTATATGGCTATCAAGTTATGTTTAATATCGAGCAGTTAGGTAGAGAAAGGGTTCCAGTATGTTGTATTATACTTGTTCCATGGTTGAGTATAGCATCCAAGAAGTGGTATTCAAGAGCATAACAGAGGTAGAAAGAACAATTTATAGTATCCATTTGGTCCATAGAGTCATAAGAATATCCATAGTGAGTGTCACTTTCTTTGTATTTGTATTTTCATAACCGAAGAAAAGAGAGCAAGGCATAGGACTCGCCTTCCAGTTGGGTTTTCTCCCATATTGGGTTTCAATTGTGTGGATGGTGTGTATATTTTCATGTTCTTTCATTTTTGTATTCAGTTATTTTCATAAATATGAGCAATAATATAGTATAAATTAGTCTTGGATTTCGAGGAAATAAATTGCATAATCTAAAATTTCATAATATTATAAGATATGGTATGACGAACTATTCTAGTGGAATATCCATGACAGTTTACATATTAGTCATGCAACAAAACTAAAAATGCAAAATTGATCATGAAATTGTATTTTTTTTAGTAGAAAATAAGTCATCACTCAGTCGTTTTAAGGTTCCCTACTAGACCAGTCCTAAGTGGATCCTAAGTTAGGTATTTTTAATTATTTTAAAATAAACGTATTTTTAATGTTGAAAATGATGTTGGGATATACAAAATAAGGGCATGTATTTGAATTCACTTGTGGTACAACAAGGTATGCGAAGGTGTTGAAGAGTATGACAAGTTGTGCCTAGTAAAGGTACCAGTACGATGAATCTAACCCTTGGGTATGTGTGTCCATGCTACAAAGCCTCAAACATTTCAACACTAGTTATTGAAGTAGATGAGTCTGTCATTGAATATGTGAATGTGTAAATCTCATTGCATATACACTGGAAATTGAGCACATGGTGGAGGGACAATAGTCCCAATCAGAAATTCAAACAACAAAATATGTTTGTGATCATTAAGAATACATTTATGTGAGATACTATGGCCTAGTAAGGGTAAACATATGAGGAATCTAACCCATGGTTATGCATTTCCTTGCTTTATAGACTCAAACATTTCAACACTAGTTATTGAAGTAGATGATCCTATCACTAAGTGTAAATCTCATTGCATAGACATTGGAAATTGATCACATAATGGAGGTATAATATTCCCAATAAGAAAATCACACAACAAATTATGTTCATAATCATTAAGAGTGCATTCATGTATGGAAAGAGGAACAAGAATATGGAATTTTTGGTCTTGACACAGAATTGATTATGCTCAACTCACCCATGTGGTTCTTAGAAGGGTGCACTACCAAATGGTGGATTCTATCTCGATATATGTCATAGATTCACAAGGGCACATTAAGGATCCATGATGATAGGAAATCAAGTCATCACCCAATGAGGGTTAACATAAGGATGCGTAGAATGAAAAAGATAATCATGTAAACATGGAATTTTGGGGAAAATGGAATAGTGTTAAAGCGAGTGAGATTGTAATATTCAATGGAGAACATTGAGGTGGGATTGAGGAGCTAATAGACATACTAAATTAATTGATCATCACCCAACTAGAATTTCAAGGGTAGTTTAGAGAACCTTTAGAAATATTTCAACTACAATAATGCTTTGCATTAGTAAACTTTGAAGGAAAATGAAGAAAAGGAATCTATCAAAATTGCAACACTTAGTATATTGTTGGAGACTCTTACTATTGGATAGCATAATTTTGAGGACCTTCAATAACAATGGACACAAGATGAAGAATGGATAGGTTGAGACCCAATTTTTAGGTAAAAGAAAAAAATTAGATCAACTTTAGAGTGAACTTATACATAATACGTTGAATTTAGTTCAACTTAGGGATAGTTTGGTTTATGAGAGTACACAAGTAAAACATCAAAGTGACATGGTATATAACATTGAGGCATTTAAACACTCAAGGATAGTATGCACAGCTAAAAGTGAGCAAATAAATTAATTGAGGAAAGAGATACATAACCTTGAGGTTTACATTGTTGTTAAAGACAAGAACCTTGACTTATTAGGATCAAATTTTTAAAAAGACAACTATATAAATCTATGGCCTAAAGGGTAATGATATTTTTGGTTGTCACAGAGTCATTGTTCATCCTTATCACACTTGTTACATCCTCACTAACCTATCAAAGTGAAACCTTTATGTCATAAAAGAAGGAAAAATGGTCTCATTTGAAAATATATATTATCATTTTTGGCATTGTTATCACCCTCGGGAGTGGAGATGGCTTAATAGGCTCCCTAAAGGTTTGTCCCAAAGGTGTATCACAAGGTAATGATCCTCCTCCTGCTTGATTTTTTATTCTGAACAAGATAGTTATGCAACTAATTTAGTGCAAGCACCATTTTGGGTTACTTTGTCGGATGGGTACGGATTGAGGTGGTTCTCTAAAATTGGAGCCACATGGATAGCACCACACCCATACCCACGGTATAAAAATGGGCTTCTTCATATTTTAGTTCACTAACCTTTCCAATGTGTATGAAATCATGCTTAGAGGCCCTCGAAATTGTAAGAATACCTTGGATTTTGTTTTCTCAATGAACCCATGATTTTTCAATGGAAAACACTACTTTGTGAGCTTCCCTGCTCTAAGTGTATTTTCCCAACCTCCTTATGAATTTTTGACCAGCCTTGAAGCAGACTATATCCTCCCTAGGGGTGTTTATATACCATGATATTGAGATATTGTTTCATCCTCAGTCTCAATGTATTGTTTGCAGTGGGGTTAACATTTCCAATGACCTAAATCACTTCATGTTAATCTAGATTATTCGCTAGGTACATTGCCAATGCATCTGATACATCGATTTTCCCAACACTTACTTCCAATCTCAAATCCTAGATCATCATATTTTTTATTTCCCACTCATGACCTAGGGTAACCCATAGTTGTCCCTACCGGCCCAAACTCCCCCTACACAAAAATATCCCATGCAAAAAATGCATGTGAAAGTGTATGTACTAAAATTATTCATAAAATAAAGGTAATGGTGTAGTCAAGGATCCTTCCCTAAAGATCAAGTCCCCAAGACCATATCAATGATTGACCTCAGTTGGTCGCTAACTAAGGTAGCTAGTAAAGCTCTTTCTTATGCCATGTAGCATGGGGATGACAATCGAAGAACATGCTTTACTCCACCACTCCTACACTCATAGGAGAATGAAGTAGTTTTTTATGTCAATGGCAAAAACCAAAGTAAGCTACTCTTGGTGATTTTTGGTTGAACTTGTCTCTGGAAGTAATCCATTTCATTCTCTTTGATACCTTAGGAATAACGAAGGGGAGATCCATGATGTTGTAGGTTTTTAATGAAGGTGACCTCATGGAATGTTCAACCTCTAAATGACCCTAGAGGAAAATATATTATCCTCTTTTTGTTGACTTCTATAGGTGGGACAAACATTTTGGGTTTATAAAAAATCAAAATTGTAGAGTTTGTTCTTTGCACTACCATGTTAGTGATTTGGCGAAAGGGTAAATGCTTCTATTATGATCATTTTTATGGGAAAGGTAGTATTTCTATACTAGTCTCTTAGTTTGCCAATGTTGTTATTCACTAGGATTTTGACGCAATCTAAAGAATTGCTTGGATTACATTCATTTTGGACAATTGGTCATTGTCCTTGGTTAGCATCTATGCTTCTAAGAACTTGGGAGAGCATGCATTTTTTTACGTTGGATCGTTGATGAAATCATTAATGCCCCTTAGATTCTCTATGGATATTTCAACATGGTTGAGTGTAAGGAGGATAAAGATAGAGATTTTTTGTTACACCTACCAATTGTGGAAAAAGAAACCTAGTTAGCTCTAAATTCCCACCATCGAATATATGACCCCAACTAATGTTAGATATTTTTCTTAGACTTGGTACACTTGGATGAATTTCAAGAAAGATTTAGAGTAAATATGGGGTCTAAAATGGACCTCATAAGAAAAAATTATGTTGATGAGTTGGAATTCAAAAACTAGTAGGGTTTCAAGAAATTGGGTCAACAATAATTGTTGAATTGGATCTATATAAGTGATACATAAATGGTGGGCCTATGGTCTATATGTTTTTCCAACATGGATCCTTTGCAGAATTCGATTTTTTTTTTGTGTAAAGGCTTAACCCCAAGCTACAAACAACAATTTGAATGCAGACCCAAATACAATTTTTGAAGTGCAACATGTGTATGAGAATGTTGAGTATAATGCTCTACCCATCATATCAAAGCAATTGCTTGATGTACAATTGGAAAATTTACAGTTTTAAAAGAAAAAAATGAAATTGAAGGAAATTTTATTTTCTTTTATCCTTGGCTCCTTTTTCTTGCAAATATTCGGAGCTTGAAGAGTATTCAAGGCTAAGTCCCTTCCTCTAATATAAATCATTGCAAAAGACTTTGAGAAATGAACAAAAGCAAATTATTGACAATAGATGGAGCCTAGGTGATTTCCTAGTTTGATATTGTAGTTTGAAAAGTTGATGGATGTTTCAAATGCCTTAAGGCTCTACACCTTGCCTCCAAGGGGCTCTGCACACTGTCAAAGGTGAGAAAAGTGTTGTTAAAACCTAGGAACCTTCATCACCTTAAAAATACATCATTGAAGGATGAAAACGTGGAGAAAATCGTCCCCATCGATCCACAAGTGAAGCAATGTTGTGTATGGGATTTTGGACATAATTTCCAAATTGTGTGGGTTGAGTATGGGGCATTTTACAAGTTGAGAACACGTTGTACTATGGTTATCTTAGAAAAAATTAAAGGGGGTAATGGTAATACATGTCGGTGGTAGAGTAGAGCCAAAAGGAGGGTGATTAGAGACCAATACACCTTATACAAGGTATACACATAGTCCCAAGCAACCAACAATTCCAAAAATTAAGAAGACAATAGTTAACTATCAAATTATTAATGCAATGAGTGGGATTAATATGCATCTAGCCAATAATCCATCTCTCTCTATATAATAAAAAAAATTGATTCCAAAACCATTTTCCTATTCAACATTCTAAAAATGTCCCAGATCAGGTGCTTGGGATGCAAGTTGATGTGAGAGTCGCTCCCCGCGATCCATGGCTAAATATCCCTCCTGCATCCTATTCCAAGGCACGTGTTCCTTCCCTCCCTTACTAAATTGAATGTGCCATCAAACTCACCTGTTCCCCCACTTTTCGGTGTCTTTCATCCACCTGTGGATCCTCGCACTCGTCCTCACTTAGTTCATCATACAATGGTGATGTTTTTTTTCTTTTTATGGCACATCCACGGATGATTATGGAAGCTCCCACAACCTGTGCTACTTTGGGGTACCCAAATAATATTTTATGCCCATCTCTTTGGGCGTGTATCCTATCGACCTCCAATTCTATTTTGATCCATTTGTGCCTTGCCTAGTTATATGCAATATATGAACCTTCTGACCATGATTTGATTTGTTTTTCCTTGCACCCTTCCTTCATGTTGGTATCCATGGCATGTGGGATCTGTCACCACCACTCTCAGGTTGATCGATGTCGAACCTTTGGCTCTTGGTCCATCAATGCAACGGAAACTCTTGTTTATTCCTACCATGACCATACCCCTCCAGGGATTCAAGATGAGATTGATCTGGCTTAGGAAGATGTTTGTGTTTTAAGGAATTTTATTTCCAATGAAGTAAATGAATCCACTCAATCCTAGGTTCTAGATCGTGTCTCCACCAGAGATCAAGAATCCCAATATTTAAAGATCAAAGAATTTTATTGACAATTAAAAATGTTGATGGTGAAGATACTGGTGGAGAGGAATGAAGTGCATTGGGAAGTAGTCTTCCAGCTGGATGATGTGCAGCTCCAAGTGAAGTTGGTGGACCACAAGTTGAACCTGTTGGTAGACAAATTAGCTAGAATGGACTTCACCAACATGGATTATCCTCAGTCATAGGTTCTTGTAGCATAGAAACATCCTCCTCTTGTTTAATTTTCTCATGATTGTTATCTTAGATTCTCTTTTTTTTAGTTTGAAAGGTCTAGGTGCTCCTTCCCTGCCTTATTTAATTGAACTGAATGATAGGTAATCCTATAATAGACTCCCTTATGATATTCAGAGATTATGTTATTTTTTTTCTATATCTTTGAAAAACTCTAGTTTTTAATGCTTGGCACACTTGACAAACTAACTTTATACTACTCGTCTGGTTTCCCAATCGAAACACCAGCAACAAGAGCCATGTACACTTATTTTTGAGCTAATATAATGGTTGTGGATTGTTAACAAAAAAAAAACATTTTAACAATCGATTTTAAAATTTATAACTATATTATACATAGGAAACCATAACATGAAAAATTAGAACCAATGGAAATTTATTATTCTCAAGAATTCATGACAAAGGGGTGAGCTATGAATTCTCGAGATCCCATGCATTATTACTCATTAACAACCCAATATTACAGATGGACATAGCTCAAATATGTCTTCATTCATCGTTGTTAGGGACCTAACCCCCTAACCTCTCATGTAGGTAGAATAATATATTTTCCATGTAATAAAGGCCTACATTACTTAATAAGGCCTATTTAATAAATGTGAACAAGTCAATGTAAGAAGACCTAATAGAAGTTTTTGCTTCTAGAGAGATCTTCCTCTAGAATGTTCTTTAGAAGACAGAATTAGTATAAATAAGAGTAGGAGGTATGAGAGGTTATTGTCTTGAGATTTATTGTAATAGAGTGTTGCTCTGCTAGAGGTTTCCCCCTCAAAGAGGAAATTGAACATTCTTTCCTATTAATAAAGGTATTATTTTGGTGTTGTGTTTTATATATTGTGTTGTTATGTTGTTATGCTCTGTAGTATTATGTTTTCTGCTATTATAATAGATCTGGTACCTAAAAATCATGGACAAGTTCATTGACTCCTTTGGCCACCACTAATCTTCAAGTAGGTTGCACTCTTCGAGCTCTCATCTCCGCAAAATTTCCAAGTTCTCTCTACATCTCCTTGTTGATCCCTCTTCACTATAGCCTTGAGTTTTAATGGGTTTTCTTTGGAAGGTCAACCATCATAATGGTTTGTTTCCCCTTTCCATTTTTTCCAAAAAGACCAAAATAAAATAAAACAAAAACATGCTTATTACAAAATTTACAAGAAGTTTTGGAAAAGATCCTATTCGGATCACACCTCCGCATTTTAAGGATTTTGGTCCCCAAAAGTTGGACCATTAAGGAGACAGAAACACAATGCCTCCATTTTCCTCTCCATATCCACCATTCCATTGCTGACAAATATTGTTTGTCTCTTTCTTGCCTACCCATATTTTTCTGCTAGAGGATTTATTCTCTCTCTATTTTGGTTTTCTTTTACAAACCATGTATTTCCACCCTTAACAAGTGATACTTGTTTTCTCTCCTGTAGAAGGTAGCATCCCTATCCCATAGGTTCGATCTACCAAACATCACTCCACATGAGTCTAATGGTGCAACTTCACATTTCAGTTCATCAACATAATGGGCACTAATGGAAAACTTGATTTTACATCTCTGAGTGATTCTCATAACAGTTTTCCCTTGCAATCATACTAGTGAACTTGGTTGCACTAGGTCATAGGTTTCTAGACCAGTCTCATCAACTGATGTTTCATAAACCAAATTACATTGAGAACCACTATCAAACGAAGAATTTACATTATGATTCTTCACCTAAACTTTGATTTGAAATAGTGCATTGTTATCTCCACTCTCCTTTGGCAGCTACAATGTGGTGCAAACTATAGCGTCATCCAAATCATAGGTACTTTCTACCACTTCCTCTTTTGTCTTGGTAGTTGTCTTTTCTTTCCCCTTAGACTTTATCCACTTTAGGTGCATTTTTTCTCTTCCATGTGCCCATCCATATCACAATGTTTGCAATGCCTATTAATGTTGAACTACGCAAATTTAGATAAGCGTGAAGTGATTTTATCATCAATATGATACATATATAAATACATGATTATGATCTTTGGATTCGTCTTCCAAGGATCTCTTGGACTCTCGATGATGATTCACATATTGTGACATTACATATTCCTTCTCCGCATGGATTAGGTTTCCAAAATTCCCCCCTCCCCCCATTTAATTTAAAGGGGTGTATGTGAGTCCAAGGTGAGATTTGGTAGCGAAAATATGAAGTGTGAAGTTGTTGATGGTTGAATGTGCTCTCTGAATCTGGTGAATATTGTGGTTTTGGGATGACCACAAAACAAAAGGCTAGCAGAAGCTGATGTCTTCTACTAAATGATGGTGGTGGTTTAGACAACAAACCAATCTGGTGGTTTACTGATGACCACAAACTCTGGAACTTTACTCTAGGGCTCAATGGTTACCGGAACATTTCCTGAGTTAGTTAGAAGTTGTAAATTGATGTCTTCCGCTAATTGAAAGTAGTCTCAAATAATGGTTTCAAGATGACCATAACTGTTTTGTAGCAAAAGTTGAAAGTATTCTATTAAATAGAGGTTTAAGGAAAACCACAAATCGTTGTCTAGCAGAAGTTGTAAGTCTTCTACGAAGCGGTGGTTTAAGGAAAACCACAAAAACACATCTAGTGGTTTTGGGTAACCATGAACCGAATCACGCTCGCTTGTTATTTCTCAATTGATAAGACTTTGAAACTTGAAGCTTGACTAGCAATCACTAATATTGTCCCCCCTTGTCAAGTAAAAGGTGAGAAGATGAAATTATCTCCATTGTAAGATGTGTTAATACTCAAGAAACTATCACCGGTGATTTCTTCCACTAATCACGGAATAGTATCACGGGATAGAGAATCGGTGATTGTGACTCTTCTTCCAGGTAACTCGTCTTCCAAGGGTCTCTTCGCCTCCCGATGATAGTTCACATATTGTGTCGTTGCATACTCCTTCTCCGCATGAATTAGGTTTCAACAATTAGGATCCCTTATTTTTTCAATTGTTGATACCATCTTCTTGTTTCTTCTCTTGTTGGCTTTTTCTTGGCCTATATGTTCTTTCCCCTTCTTGGATTCCAACTCAATGTAGAGATCCTTCTTACTTTCCTCGCCTATAGCCTATATGTTTTTCACACCATGAAGTTGCAATTCTCTTCGGATATGGCCAAAAATTCCTCCAAGATACTTTACCACCATTCCTGGGTCTTTCAAAGAGATACCCAACCTAATGTCTTACCTCCTAAACTCAGAAGTGTGTTCTTGCACTCCTTCTCCTTATTCTTGTCAAAGGTACTGTCACTTCATGAACTTCTCCTCTTCGTAGCCTCTGGGATAGAATTATAAATTCAGTAAATCCTTGAAGTCCTCCCATTTCATAACCATGGGATTCTTGTCTATCCTCAGTGCATCCACATAACTCTGTGAGCACAGCAAATCATGTTTGGCCATATTCAAGCGGACAAAGGAAATTTGTTGTGGTCATTTTCAAGCGGACAAAGGAAATATGTTATGTTTCTTGGATTTGATAAATACCAAAGTAAAAATCCAATTGTTTCAACCACTTATCCAAGACTTCATCATTAGTTTGTCCATCATGCATGGGTATTTCAAGTTTTGCTTCAACTTTGAAAGGAAAATAGGAAGATGAAGAAAAAGAGCGATTTTTACTTGAATCATTATACATGGGTTCTTCCTGATGTGTCTCATATTCTTCATGCTCATTCTTTGTTCAGTAATCGTCTTCCATTTATTTTTTTACCAATAGCAGTGTCACAAATTTTGTCGATGTAGCAATACTCTACTCCAACCAAGCAAATCTGACCTTCAGGTCTTCCTTGTTACATTCTTCATGAGAACTCCTTTCCATTGATAATCCTCTGCCTCTTTGTAGCCCTGGCAGCAATGTTTGTCCATTGTTTTGGTACTAGTTGTGGGGGTTTACCATGCAGATGTTCTCCAAGTTTTTGGACCTGCTCTGACACCAGATGCTCCATAAACAGTGAGCATATGGCCTATCTATTTCGTCGACAAAGATCCTTTGTGGAATTCAATTTAATTTTATGTGTAAAGTCTCAACCCCAAGCTACAAGAAAAAATTTGTATACAATCCCAAATACAATTTGAAGTGTATCCTATGTATGAGAATGCTAAGTACAATGATCTTCCCATCATATCAAAGCAATTGTTTTATGTACAATTGGAAAAGTTACAGTTTTAAAAGCAAGCATGAAATTTTAGGAATTATTATTTTGTTTGATCCTTGGCTCATTTTTCTTGCAAATCTTCAGATCTTGAAGAGTATTCAAGACTAATTCCCTTCCTCTCATATAAATCATTGCAAAAGACTCTGAATAATGAGAAAAAGTAAATTGTTGACAATATATGGACCCTGGGTAATTATCAAGGTCGAGATCGAAGTTTAAAAAGTTGATGGATGCTTCAGATGACTAAAGGCTCTATGCCCTACCTCTAAGGGGATCTGCGAACTGTCAAAGGTGAGAAAAATGTTGTTAAAACCTAAGAACCTTCATAACCTTGAAAATACATCGCTGGAGGATGAAAACGCAGAGAAAAGCTTCCCCGTCGATTTGTAGGTGAAGCAATGATGTGTATGGGATTTTCAACACAATTTTCAAGTCGTGTGGGCCAAGTATGGGGAATTTTACAAGTTGAGAATGCGTCATTCTCTGACTATCTTGCACAGAACGCAAGGGGGGATTGGGAATAAACATTGGTGGCATAGTAGAGCCAAAAGGAGGATGATTGGAGACCAATACACCTTGTATAAGGCATTCACGTAGTGCTAAGGAACCAGCAATTCTAGAAATTAAGAAGAAAACAGTTAACTATCAAATTATTAATGCAATGAGTGGGACTAAGATGCAACTAGCCAACAAATCCATCTCTATCTATAGCAAGAAATTCAATTCCCAAACCATTTGCCTATTCAACATTATAGCAATCAATTTTATGCAAAATTATAATTGGATTATACATAGGAAACCATAACAGTGAAAATTAGAACCAATGGAAATTTATTATGCTCAAGAATTCATGACAAAGGGGTGAGCTATGCATGTTCAAGATCATGTGCATTATTATTGACTAGCAATCTAATATTGCATATGGCTATGGCTCAAAGACCCTTCGCTTATCGTGGACATGCTTCTTGACTCCTTCGTCCACCACTGATCTTCAAGTAAGCTACATTTTTTGAGCTCTCATCTCTAAAAACTTCTCAAGTTCGCTCTACATATCCTTGTGGATCATTCTTCACTACAGCGTTCAGTTTTAATGGAGTTTCCTTTGGAAGGCCAACCATCACAATGGTTTGTTTCCTCTTACCATCTTTTCCAAAAAGACCGAAATAAAATAAAACAAAGGCATGTTTATTACATAATTTACAAAAAAGTTTGACAAAAATCCAATTTGAATCAAGAAATCAAAGATGATTATGTGTTACATTTTTACTTACAAATATTTAACTACATTTAAACCTCACTACGATTAAGATCTTGGTAATATCATCTTGAGATGTGATAAATATTCTTGAAATGCTAAATATAGAATATTTTATATTATCTCTACTTCAAGTCCTTTGAAAAATAAATCTCATGTTAATTAAAATAGTAATGAAACTATGTTAAATTATATATTGTAAGGACATTTATATGTAATATATAATAACTATATATATATATAGTTATTATATATTACATATAAATAATAATTAACAAAACTCAGTGGGTTAGCTCAAATGGATGAGTGTTATGGTTAGCAAATATTGTTGGGTGTCACTTGTTGTCCCCATCAGATCAAACCCTGTAATCAAGCCCTGTAATCGACAATTTACCTCAATGGAAAAGTACTCTAAGAGTTGGAAAAAAATATAACAACTAACAAATATATATTATATATAACTAGAAATATAACTAACATCTATATTATATAAAAGTATGTATTATCTAACTAACTTATATATTATATAATAATGAATACAACTAACTTTTATATCATATAACTAACAAATATATATATATATATCAACAAATATTATAATATAATAATAATAACAATTATTATAATAAATCTTAAATCATGAACAAACGCCAATTCATGCAATGATGGTGTGCCATCTAATTTCGATGAGAAGCACTTAGCTATGGGCATGATCACATTAGATCAACCCTAGGGACCTACAAAATCCTTCTTTAAGGCCTTTTCCACTAAGGAAGCTAATGAATCTATTTTTAAATTAAAGACCTCTTGCACAAGACTTCTAAGATTTTATGGAGCACTATAGAATGGCATTTCATACCAAGGCCTGTCTATAGAAAGGCATGAAGCTATCAAAAGAGTGATGATGAACATGTGACTTATCCATATGATCTTTGGAAGAGATTTCTACAACCATGTATGAGATGGTAAAGAACAAGGCCTTTGGCCTTGATGGTTTTCCTTGTGAATTTTTCCAAGACCACTTAGGAGTTTGTTGCGCTGAATATTTTGCACGTCTTCATGAATCCATTCACACACAATCATTGGGAGAGATATTAATCGAGATCTTATCAAATCCATTCCTAAGGAAGAGGATCCAAACTGGAGGTTGGCCACTGTGCTTAACATGTTTTATGAAATTCTAGCCAAAGGATTTGCATATCAAACACATTCTTCCCAAGATTGTTCAGCCTAAGAAAATGGATTCATTTGGAGAAGATATGCACTAGACAATATTATCATGGTTTAAGAATAGATGGAGTGGACCACGTCAACCATCCTCAACACCTTGTTCATAAACAATAATTTTGAGAAGGTCTGCGACCAAGTGGAGTGGCCCTTCATTATAGCAATGATTCAATATCTAGGATTTGGTCCATATTTTAGCAATAGCATTGAAATATTATTTGCAAACGACTCAATTTTTCTTTCTATTAATCTATACAAATACAAGGAGGGTGGCCTCTTCCGGGCCATAAGTTTTAGTAGTTGAAGTGCTTATCTATTTAGTTGGCTCTAAGGTGAATTTTGGTGTAATTCAAGGGATTCCTATCTCTGAACAAGACACTATGCAATTGGTTAATGGTCACTTTGTTGATTACTCATTACTAACAATCTTAGAGGACAAGACTTCGTAGACTCAAAGCATGAAATGTTGGACACTTTCTACTTAATCTCAGGATCACATATTTAATGGGATAAAATGAAATGTTATCGAGAAAGTGAGTAGATATCCCTTGTTTTTTTGTCTCCCAAAATTGGTCGTGGATTCAAATGGCTCTGGGCTTCATTGAGGAAAACCCTTTTAATTCCAAGGATCCTAGGGACCTCTAAGAGGTGGTTGTGTAGTAGGTAGGGAAGAAGATAAACAAGTACAAGTTTCAAATATGCTCCAAAATCCTAGTAGTGACTCGATTATACTATTAATTTGTTGTGCCCCCTCAAACACAACATATTCATGTTGAGAAAATGAATTTCTCTATGCCAAAGATGACAAAGGGAAAGGGTTTCGCAAATCTAATTGGGAACTATGCTACACTCCATGAAATTTTAGTGGCTTAGGTATTCTCCAAACCAAGATTCAAGCACACACACTTTGTGCCAAGTGGGTGGTTCGCATTGTGGAGGGAAAGGAATACTAAAAAGTCTTTGCAAGGCATTGAATTCAACAAGGTTTGTCATTGGCATGTAGATTTAGCATCTCTTTACAAACATGTATGTTCACTTCTTCTCGTGTTAATATCTTTGGTACATTTTTTGTTTAAAGCATTTGTACATTGTAGGGTGTTGTTAAACCCATTATCCAATGGAAGCATTCATCCCTATAGTCCACCCTATATTTAATGAGCACTACACTTGGTGGTTGACTCTAGTTTTTTTTAAGGGGAAAGCCTAGAATAAGTCCTCTTCGTTATCATGCTTACAATGCTTCAAGCATGGAATTCATTTGGTTAATGATATTTTGGGTATCTCCTCCAAATTGTGGCTCCCTATGCTAAGGACAAGAGGAAAATTGCTTTGGCATTTACTACTAAATTCATATTAGATTGCATTCAAGAGATCATTCTAGAGAATTTGGTGTTAAAGCTTGGCCTCCCAACACCTCGACCCTAATGGCGACATCAAAAATCAAGAAAGGACACAACATTCTCCATATATAATCTAGAGATTGGCTACCAATGGCTTTGCTCCAAACCCTTCTTTAAAGACTAGTTGAACAAAATTTAGGGGTTGGAATCGACACAAAAAATATGGTTATTTAGACTACACAATCTTTGGAAGTGAGGATTGGAAACTAAAAAACCCTTCTTTTCTTGATATCTAACTATGGGACGACTCCCATTAGATAAGAGATTGTTTATACTTTGCAATATATAAAAATGAGGTTGGAACTTAAAAAACCCTTCTTTCCCTTATGTCTAGCTATGTGAGGTCTTCCATCACATAAGAGATTGACTTACTTTAGTGTTTCAAACCCACATTATCCACAATGTTAATGTATCGTAACATTTAAGCATATTTTATGGATATGTCCTCTTGCAAAGGTTCCTTGAGCCTAGGTTGAGTGTTTATTCCAACAGAAATCCCTTGCTTCCCTTTCATGGTGTGCTACGTTGTTAAGCAAATCCTTCCCTGGGCTATTGAATTCCAATTTGCACAGATGCATATCATAGATGAGATACACTTTTGGGTTTGAAATAAAATATGATTTTTTTTTTAATTACAATGTCTTGTCACGTTGATTCTCTCAATAAGATGGGGCACTAAAGTGTGTCGGCATGTTAATGCATATCACAGTGCAAACACATAAGGTGTGGCTTGAGACGGAGCACTTACAATAGTCACTAGAGTACTAAAATGGAACCCTCATGCACCATGAGCAAAGTGCCACCTATCCCATTTGGCCCTCATGGCACAATTGGCCCACCAAGATGACTTGGCTTGTCAACTCTCACCATAGTAATCCCACCATCAAGCAAGTCAACAAGGGCATGAGACATAAGTGCAGAGTAGGCCCTTGGGTCCATTGTAGAATGACAAACACTTCTTGAATCTAGATCTCACCATTTCAAAGGGGCCCAACCCCTAAATCCTCCCACTAATGGATGGGACCCAATGCAACCCACTAAGTTGACCCTCCAATTTCTAATTGGGGCCCTACCCCAATGGCCACAAGTAGTGTCCTCATGTAACTAGTGTAGTTATTTCTCAGTGCTTACTTACTCGAGGAGTTGCCATTTTCTATGTTTTTGGACATTGTAATGTAGACTCTATGTTAGTGGATGTTTAGGGATAAGTCAATCCATGTTTTTTGAGTTTTGGACTTGCTTATCGAATTGAGTTGGCTTTTTTGTATTAAAGCTACGTACATATTGGGTTTAAAGCTTGAACATATTACAACTAGTGCCCACAAAGAAAAGTGACTTCTACACCAACAACACCTGTGATGGGTTTGAATGTTGAGCAGGGATTAAAATTGAAATTGTCATGGTCCATCAAGAGCCCTCTATAGAAGGGCATAAAATTATTTCCTTTGCAAATGAAAATTAAAAGAAAAAATCACTTAACAAATCTGAAATGAAAATTGTTTCAGATTTGTTTAATTGAAGGGTAAGAAAAAAATTCCTAATATGTTCTACTTTTCATTGCTTTATGGGTTGTTTCCTTTTACTAATCATTTTCCCTTATATCTTAGCAATAAAAAAAAGTTCGAATTTTTTCCTTTTGACAGTTCCAAAAAATATTGTTATGATTTTTATACAATACAATCATATTTTCATGGAGTTCACGCATGCATGTATATCCTATTTATTGAAATCAATGGAGATTGAGGATCAAATCATGTGAGTCCTCTTCTGCACAGTGAGAAGAGTGTAGTAGTAATAATTTATTTTATTTATAATATATATATGTAGCATGCATGTATTGATTTGTGTTTTTGATAATTGATTTGCATTATAAATTATAATATATGTTTGTTCCCCCTGTTCGACAACACAGGTATTCCAACAAAGGATGAACACCTTCAGTAACCACTCACACAACTAGATCAAAAATCAACACGTCGATGTTTGACGTGGTAAAACCCCTACAGGGAAACATCCACGGCCCCAACCAACACGGCCACTTGGAGAAGTTTATTAATGCAAAAGAAAAATAACTCAAAGAAATTTTACAAAAGAGCTTCTCACAATCGATCATCGGCAAATGACCCTCCATGCTCTTTAAATATAGATCATGGACCAATCGGGTGTTAAGCCATGGATCAATGGTTGTTAAGATTGAGGAGAATATGAATCATCAAATCACTCTATGTCGAGAACATATCGTGACCTTCGGATTTCCTAACTACAAATTCATACGAATGCATATTAAAGAAACACACTAAAAAATACACTTTTACCTAACGACACATTATACCAAGTAGATATTAACTAACTCCTAAGTGTCTAAATATCCTAACATCCCCCCTTAAGAACAACTTTGGATAGGATTGAAGGATTTACAGTAGTGACACAATAGGAGAAGATAGCATGCATTAGAGCCTATCCCCACTTGATGACAACTTCCTGAACTCCTAACATAGATCGAAATTTGAAAAATTTCGCTTATGTAAGAGACTTTGTGAAAATGTCTGCAACTTGATATTTTGTAGAGAAAAAGAGCACTTCAATAACTTGATCATGAATGAGCTTTCTGATGAAGTGCATGTGTAGCTCGATATGTTTGTTGTGTTGATGTTGAGTTGGGTCTTTGGCAAGCTTGATGGCACTCTGATAGTCGCACCAAAGGTTGGTCAGATGCTACTACTGGAATCCAAACTCTGAAAGGATCTATCGAAGCCACAAGGCTTCCTAAATTGCATTTAGCGTTGCTCGGTACTCTGCTTCTGTTGAATAAAGTGCAATAGCTGCTTGTTTCTTACAAGCCCAAGTGGCAGGTCCTAAACCAAGGCTAAAAACATAACCTGCAATAGACTTCTAATCATCAGGGTCGCCAACCCAATCTGAATCAGTGAAACCAACCAATAAAGGAGTCCCCCTGAACTGTAATGTATCTCGAACTGCACTGTACCACAGACATAGCGAAGTATCTTTTTAGTTATTTTTCAATGGATTTCATGGGGTGTTTGCATATATCGGGCAACAATACTAATAGTAAAGGAAAGATCAGGATGGGTATGAGTCAAGTATAAGAGACTACCAACTAACTAACGGTACAAGGTGGCATCAACTTCAGGATAAGTACAGGTAGTAGCAAGCTTGACTCCAATATGGAAGGGAGATGGGGATGGTTTACAATCTTCCATGTGAAAGCGACGAAGAAAGTCACAAGCATACTTAGACTGGGAAATAAAAATTCCTTCATTGTTTTGCAAAACTTGGAGGCCAAGGAAATAGTGCAAAAAGCCTAAGTCTGTCATTTCAAATTTCTTCTTAAGGTTGGTTTTCACATGGTTTAAAAGTTTTGAGTCACTACCAGTAAGGATAAGGTCAACAACATAAGGACAAGGATTATGAGATGGCTTCCTAATTTCTTGGTATAGACATTAGGATCAGAATGGCATCTAGAGAATCCAATGTCAATAAGAACGTTGTCCATTTTAGCATACCAAGCTTGGGGAGCTTGCTTAAGACCATAAAGATATTTCTTAAGGCGACAAACAAGGATAGAGTCATTATAGACAGCCAGGAGGTTGTTTCATGTAGATTTATTCTTGCAAATGTCCATGCAAGAAGGAGGATTTAACATCCATCGGATGGACCTCCCATTTATGTGAGGCAACAAAGGCAAGAACAAGGCGGATAGAATGAATTTTGGCTATAGGGGAAAAGGTTTCATTATAGTCAATTCCTTCAACTTGGGAAAATCCTGGATCAATAAGGAAGGATGTCAACCTTCCTTAGGAAGCACACAGCAGAGTACAAGTCATCCGCAGTAAGCAAGGCGAGAAGGAGAAGTAATGCTATAATAGTTTTTTTATCGTTGTTAGCGTCAGTCAGTGTTTTATTGTAATAAAGCATTCGCCAGTCTAAGTAAATAATGGCGATGTCTATTTTAGTGAATAGTTATTTGTGTCAGTAAACGTTGCGGGAAATTTCTCTTTCCAATCTGATTGTATAGAGAAATGCAAAAGAATAAAGCAGCATTTACCATTTGTAGAAGATCACCTTGATTGTTTAAGAAGCGATTCAATCCTCTAATACATTTGATGAAGTTTTGTTGAGTCTTGTGTTACCTATTCTTCTGGTGTAATTCGAATCTTTGTTTTCACTGTGAGAGCAAGAGATCATGTTTTTTTTCATGTTCAGTGAGTGTTGAGAGAGAATGTGCACCAAAGGGATTGGTGTGCATCTATTGTTTGTGTTGAGCATGTGATACAAATCGCCTTCAGTTATTTTGTTGCAGCATGAAGAAATAAGCATAAGCGTCCAGCATCTAGAGGAGGAGAAGAACATCACGCTTCCCTTTTGGCTCTGCGCAACAAACGTCCAGCCATCTCGTCATCTATGTATGCAGGCATAGCGTACCCCTCCATCAATGTATTCATTTTCCCCTTGTCCTCTTCATTAGCACGTCCATTACTCCAAGTTTGCCTCCTCTCTCTAAGTGCGTCCTTCTTTCCCCTTTTTGCACCAACATGCTCCTTCAAAAATCGTGTACTCCCTTTTTCAAGAAGACGCCCTCACAGTTAGATTTATTGGTATCATAGTGTGTTATGTCCTTGGGACCAAAACTTCATCCACCAGGTTCAAAACAAAATTGGGTCTTCATACTTAGTCTCACGCTCTGCTCAGAGATTTCATTTCACCCTTCTCAGGGATTGTTTCACACCCTTCTCAGGGTCTATTCTAGGCTTCCAACCATGTCGCCTCGATGAGAAGCCTCCAGTGAGTAATCCAGCACATACACATCAAGACCCATGGAAAATTTGGCGTTGGCTCTCCAAGAACTGATTCAACTTCAACAGTGAAGACCTCCAGCGACCATGCAGTTGGACACATGTTTTCGATTACCCAAGTTCGTCGACCAAATGAATGGTGAGACAATGGATTCTTGGATCCGTAGCCTCTCCGCTTATTTCAAAACCTCATCTGAGATGGAGGATGCTACCAAATTACAAATATCCAGTCTCCAACTCGAAAGAATCACCAATCTTGGTGGGACACACACTTGAGCAACGCGGAATCGATCATCAAGCCCAGTACTCTGTCCCCGAAAAATGGTCGCATTACTTCATGGGATATGTTCTATCAGGGCTTGAGAGAACGCTTCTACCCTCCAGGCTACCTTCAGAATTTACTCACAAAGTGGTTACAACTCTGTCAGCTTCGTAATAAGTCGGTTCAAGGCTACATCGATGTCTTCTGCAAGTTGCGCATCCAACTCCAGATCAGCGAACCAGACAAGGTATTAATAATTAAGTTCAATTATGGTTTATTGTTACCTCTCCAATGGGAGGTAGATATTTTTTACAGCGCTTCTCTGGACAAGGCTTTCTTACGGGCCTTGGTCGTATAAAGAAAGGTGGCTCCTCATCGACCAAAAATGCAGTTTGGTGTAATTTTCACAAGACCAACTCCCATAACTTTGTTGACTACTAAGCCATTAAAAATAGCCACCCCCATAATACCTTGTTTGCAGAGGCCACATCCATTGAGTTTCCCAAGCAACCAGAATTCATCTATCTCACCAACCCCACTGAAGTTAAACCATCCCTCATTCTCATGACTACACCATAACCAAGTTTCCATAACGTTCCCTTATTCACCCACAACTGCCAAATTAAAAATGATCTAGCCACTCTTTCTGGACTATGGCAGTGAAAAGAATCTGATATCACAAGAATTAGTCCAACATCTGCAACTCCCCACCACCCCACACCCTGATCCATATCAGCTTGGTTGGGTATAGAAGGGTGGTCCTCGCATTACTATTGCTCGGCATTGCACCATCACTTTCACCATTGTCCCTTTTCGTGACACTGTGATCTGTGACATGTCACCATTAGATTGTGTTGATATCCTTCTCGATCCTCCTTACCAACAAGACCAACAAGCGATGTATCACGCCAAGACTCATCAGTACCACCTTCAACAGGTTGGGCGCACCTATGTCCTTACTTCATCGTCTATCACTTCACCATCATCGCGAACCAATACCATAGCCACCCACCATGTTATCAATACCAACAATGTCTCTCTGTGTTTGACCCACCATGTTCAGTGCGATAACCTAACTAATCTGACACCTCCCACAATACTTCCTCGACTCCCGGAATTTACCAATGTCTCTTAGTCTTCCTCAAGGTGCCCACCCCCTCGAACCCTTGTTCCATCCATCGATCTCATTCATGACGCATCATTACCCAATGCTCCAGCATCTCGACCAGTTATTCAAGACACTATCAAACGTCCTCTAGTTACCTCTTACCATTTTCTCATCTAAGCTACAATTAAAAAGCATTATCCCTTACCCTGGATTACCTCTCATTTTTCTCTTAGAGTGATGCGTAAATAGGGAGGTCACCCAGTGAATTACCAATCTGAGACCCTGTCGACAGGGAAATTTACTTTCCGCCACTACGCCAAAGAATTCCACCTCTTGATGTCGGATTTGCAAAAGTGGCACCCTTACAACAGGGACATGCCCTCTTCCACAGACTTCTTACCTTTCGAGGTCTATCTTGGATTTTAGTATCGGGCGCCCACATAGATGCCTCTCCTTTTGACTACGTCGGGATCAACACATCAACACCGAGAACAACAGGTTGATCATAGTTGTGTTCATAATTTATCACATGAACCCATTCTAATCGCAGCATCCTTGCAAGTAACACCGGATCGCGCCAAGAACCATCATGTTTCATACCTGGTCAGAAAACAATGCCAAACTCCAGAGATAGGACAAGTGGATGACATTCGATACAGTGCAATGAAAGTTCCCTCAGTGGATGGCAAAAGCAGGGACGTTTCTGGATCTAAACAAGGAGGAATTGGACCAATAAGGAAGAACGTCAACCTTCCTTAGAAAGCACAGAACAGAGTACAAGTCGTCTATAGAAAACAAGGGGAGAAGGAGAAGTAATGCTATAATAGTTTTATGATCGTTGTCAACATCAGTGAGTCTTTTATTGTAATAAAGCATTCGCCAGTCTAAGTAAATAATGGCGATGTCTATTTTAGTGAATAGTTGGTTGTGTCAGTAAACGTTGCAGGAAATTTCTCTTGTCAATCTGATTACGCAGATAAATGCAGAAGAATAAAGCAACATTTACTGTTTGTAGAAGATCGCCTTGATTGTTTAAGAAATGATTCAATCCTCTAATACATTTGATGAAGTTTTGTTGAGTCTTGTGTTATCTATTCTTCTGGTGTAATTCAAATCTTCGTTTTCACTGTGAGAGCGAGAGATCATCTTTTTTTTCCTGTTCAGTGAGTGTTGAGAGAGAATGTGCACCAAAGGGACTGATGCGCATATATTGTTTTTTTTAGCGTGTGATACAAATCGCCTTCAATTCTTTTGTTGCAGCATGAAGAAATAAGCACAAGCGTCCAACGTCCAGAGGAGAAGAACGTCACGCTTCCCTTTTGGCTCTGCGTAGTAAACGTCCAACCATCTCGTCATCTTTGTATGCAGGCGTAGCATCCCCCTCCATCAGTGTATTTGTTCCCCCCTTATCCTCTTCATTAGCGCATCCATTACTCCTTCGCCTCCTCTCTCTAAGTGAATCCTTCTTTCCCCTTTTTGCACCAACACACTCCTTCAAAAATCGTGTACTCTCTTTTTCAAGAAGATTCCCTCATATTTAGATCAAATCCTTTGGAAACTAACCAAGCCTTGTGTTTTTAAACACTTCCATCTGATGCATACTTAGTTCTATAGACCCATTTACATCTGACAAGTTTTCTTCCTTTTGGAAGAGGTACAAGATCTCAAGTATCGTTTCCCGTTAAAGAATGATACTCTTCATTCATTGATGTATCCCAATCTAGATGACCTGAAGCTTCTACAAATGTCTTTGGATCACGAGTCTCTAAAACTTGAGCCAAAAGAGAAAAGGCTTGTTGAAACTGTGAACATGTCTGACGTTGATCTAAAGGATCACCGACAAGATTACCAGCTACTTCTCATGTTGAACAGACCCATCTAGGATGCGCTAGAGTCTGTGCTAGTTCGAGTTCAAAAGACTCATCTGGAGAAAGGTGAGCAGGCGGAGGTGGATTTTCATCCTCACTTTCATCATCTTAAAAAATAAAAATAAAAATAAATAAATAAAAACAGAATAGGAATAGAAGAAGGCACAAATGTCGAAGATAGTTCGCATGCCAAAGAAGGCAGAATCGTTGAATTGGACTTATAGGCCAAGAGATTTTCATCAAATTTAACATCTCTTCTAATAATAATTTCATTCTATAACCTTTGACATCTTTAGAATAACCAACACATATACACTTCTCACTTTTACGCTGCAATGCTTTCCTTTTCTCATGAGGAATGTGAGTCCATGTTATACTTCCAAATACATGGAAGTGACTTACATATAGTTTAAGTTTAGTCCAAGCTTCTTCCGGTGTTACATTTTTAAGAGTCTTTGTGGGACTGTGATTTACTATGTAATTTGCACAGTTGATGGCTTCCACCCAATACTTTAGACTTAATCCCTTATTAGATTGAATCATACAATTAGCCATTTCTTTTAATGTGTCATTCTTTCTCTCGGCAACACCATTTTTTTGTGGTGTATATGGAACAGTTTGTTGCATTTGGATGCCCTGTGTAGTGCAATAACTTGTAAAATTGTTGTTCACATATTCGTCTCTACTATTTGTTCTTAACCTTTGAATTTGATGTCCAGATTGTTTTTCTACAAGGGCCTTATAGACCAAAAACTTTGCTCTTAAGTTTTTAAGAAGTAAACCGAAGTACGTCTGGAAAATTCATCAATGAAAGTTAAGAAGAAAAAGAAGGAGAAGAAAGTGGACCACACAAATAACTGTGAACAAGTTGCAATGGGCCCGAGGCGTGCCAAGAGGCACATTTGTCAAAATTGTCTCGATAATGTTTGTTGAGAACACAACCGACACAAACACCATCTTTGCATGAAATAGAAGAAGATCAGTCACCATTTGTTGATAACATAGTTGTTTCAATGAGCGATAGTTTATATGACCAGACCACTCATGTCAAATTTTGTTCAAGTCATCGCTATGAGCAACAAAAACTGATGGAAAAGATGATGACCCAAAGTTGTCAAACTTGTACAACCTAGTAATATTATCAGCAATTCCAATTGCAAAAACATGTTTATGATCTTTTAGATGCTTGATTACAACTTGGTGAGGTGAAAACTCTATGGTTTTACCTTCACCTGAATGAGTGATTTGATATATTAATAGAAGAAAGGTTACAAGAAAGACTTGGAACACATAATACATCATTGAAATGATCATTATCGACTTGAACTAATCAAGATCCTACAATACTAAAGATCTATCATCGCCAACAAATAATGTATTGGTGTTACATTCATTTAGATAAGAAAATGTGTCTTTATCCTTATCCATATGATAAGATGATCCAGAATCAATAAGCCACTCATCAGAAGAAGAAGTAGAAGTTTCATTGAAGAATAAACCAGAAGTAGAATGTGCATGTCCGTGAAAGGAAGAAGAAGAAGAAGTAAAATTAATATTGATGTTGTGTTTCTTCATCGTTGCTTCTAAAGCTGCCATCTTCTTGAAACATTTGGACTCATTGTGACCATATTTATCACAAAAGTTGCAATGTCTGTCAATCTTCTTATTTTTAGATTTTGTTCATTTGTCACCATTAGGAGTTGAAGTTGTCTGAGTGGGTTTGGGACCCTTATGTTGCTTGTTGTTGTGGCGAGCACGTTGCTTCTTGGAATTCTTGGGTTTATCTTTTTGTTGGGCGACTAAAGATTTGTTGGACGTACCTGCAATGTTGATCACTCCAAAGTGTACAAGTTTATCTTGTTCTCTAATCAAAGCATCACAAAAGGACTCAAGAGTGAGTTTTTAATAAGTTTTCCCTATAGTCTCTCTCATGGCATAAAAGGTAGATACAAACAAAGAATATGCATTACTTAGCTTAGAAAGAATAATATAAATGCAATGTTCTTCCTCCAGCTTTATCTCACATTCTTCACATAAAATTCTGAGTGTTTTAAACTTAGATAGTCTTCAATGTACGAAAAATCAATTGGACTTAAAATCGGTATTTGATTTTCTAACTGATGTGCTCGAACAATATTGTGTTTATCAAACACAGATTCATTTTTTTCTCAAGCTTCATCAGGGTCATCAATTTCTTTAAGGTGGAACTTTAAATCAAGAGAAATGAACATTATGATCAGTCCACATGCTTCGTCACTTCTATTAGCCCATTTGAATTTCTTATTAACATCAATGGATTATTTTTCATTTCCCAAGGTAATCCAATACAAGCCTTTACTTCTTAATAAATCATCTATATGGGATTTCCATTGAAAGTAATTGATGTTGATAAGCAAAAGATTATTGGAAAAACATATATTAAATATGTAAATAATATGGATTTAAAAACTGAAACTGATGATCTGATTAGAATGATCTCGAAAAATTATGGAGTTTAAAAAAAACAGCACCGAAAACGGACTTCGGATATGAAAGTTATGTTCCTTTAAAAAAAAAACATAAACAGTAACCAAAGGATCACATGGTGATATAAATTGTTTTATGAAGTGACTCACTTTTATAAAAAGAAGTAGATATCACTTTTACAATGAAGTTGCTTTATAAAAAAAAAATTGCATGCAAAATAAATAACTCTAAAATAAACTATTAAAGCTACTTATAGTGATTCACTTTTATACTTGAAGTAAAATACATTTTACAATGGAACATGAACTTTTTCAAAAAAAGAAACTTGAACTCAAGAACTCTTACTTAATAAGACAACTTTTAACCAAGTGGGCTAGCAAAACATTTTGTATTGTTTAGCAAGAGGATTGGGGGTATCATTGTTGTTGTTGTGGAAGACGGCATTGGACAGCGTGCTAAAGATTTTTTTTTCACACAAGAAAAAATGTTCGCTTCTCGATAACAAGGGTTAGACCTCAGTTAGCTTACCCGAAAAATACACGTTTTCCTATATGTTTCTTATTTGTCAATATCGCACAAGACGCGAGGCAAAGAGCATACGCAGATATAAAAAAATAGCAACCCAAAAACAAACAATATAAAACCGAAATAATACTCAACAAAAATTTTAAAAAGGCCTATTTGGACTTTATAACTTCAGATCTAGTTGAAATGGTTGTATCTTGGTAGATGGAAACCTTTTTGAGTGAAACGAAAAGCATTCCTGACTTAAACGAGCGCTCTGGACGCAATGGAACAGTCCTCTCAACCCAGAAAAGTACGCAAATGAAAAAAAAATGGAGATGAGGCAACTCAGCTTCACGATCTCAATCTACAACAGGAGCGCGTCTTCAAACAGACTTTAATACCATGTTTGACAACACAGGTATTCCAATAGATGACGAACACCTTCAATAACCACTCACACAACCAAATCAAATATCAACACACTGAAACATCCACGACCCCATCCAATGCGGCCACTTGGAGCAATTTATTAATGCAAAAGAAAAAAATTACAAAGAAATTTTACAAGAGTGTTTCTCACAATCGATCATCGACAAATGACCCTCCATGCTCTTTAAATAGAGATCATGGACCAATCGAGTGTTAAGCCACGAATCAATAGTCGTTAAAATCGAGAAGAATATGAACCATCGAATCACTCTATGTCGAGAACATATCGTGACCGTTGGATTTCCTAACTACAAATACATACTAAAGAAACACACTTTTACCTAACGACACATTAGACCAAGTAGATCTTAACTAACTCCTATGTGTCTAAATATCCTAACACCCCCTCTAAAAGAAATCTCTCCATGGGCTCCACCACATTGAGCTTTATCCTCCTCACGTCTAAACCCAACTTGCAAACCAGCAATCTCATCTATGCACACGAAACAACGAACTCTCCTATGTGTGCCCTCTGCCTTCAGTTCGACTCTCCTCCTCTCTCACATGCAACCAGCACTTCCACCTTAGCTCTGATACCATTTGTTGGAACTTGACCTGCAAACATCAACATTCTTGAACAGATAATTGAAGGAGAATAATACACCAAACGACACACAGAGAATTAAAAATGGGGGGCAATGATATCTTTATTACTCAATCCATCTTGGAGAAATGGTTTACAAATCTCAAGAAGCTCCTCACAGGCTTCTACATTTAATGAAGAAAGATTTCAAACGTTTCCAAGCATACAAAAAGTCAAACGCTTGAGATCCTCCAAATGTAATTGCAAGGGTATGTGTTGTCACAACCCAACATTATAAACTCCACTCTAGTGGGTGCATGAGGAGAGATTTCAAGCATTTTCAGACATACAAAAAGCTAAATGCTTGAGATCCTCCAAATGTAACTACAGGGACGTGTTGTCACAACCCAACATTATAAACTCCACTCTAGTGGGTGCATGTATTAGAATTTGATTAGATGGGTTGAGAGACAAAACTAATGGATTTGGTAGAGTTTGAAAGACAAAACTAATGGGTTTGGTACATTCTTTGAGAGATTGAAAACATTTAAAGGAGGAAGCAGTAATCCTAAATCGATATTAGGACAATATACCAGTTTCATGTATAGCAAGTATAAAAAAGAACTAATACGTTGTTACTAAAAATATTCTCAATCTTGCATTCTTTGATTACATATAGATTTGATCATCACATTAGATAATGAAAATATCGATAATGAGACTTGATATTTTCTTGCATATCACATTAGATAATGAGTGAGATCGGAAGAGC
>CBVK0100020683.1:0-36623 GCA_900067695.1 Picea abies
GCTCTTCCGATCTCACTTCTTCAGACTTGCACAAATTTAGATGTGTGAATGGGAACCTGAAATAAACTTTTCACAAGATAATAGACATTCATTATGCTCAAATGGATCATTAACATAAGAGACCCTTGCTCTCTTATTTATACTCTCCAAGTAGCTTACTCTAAGGGTTATCTTCTAACCAACTTCCTTCTATTAGGGCTAACCCACTACTAACCACTTTATCCACTTACAAACACTTTATCCAAAAATAGTAGTCTCACCACTTTTAGTTGCAACTAATTTATTTTTAATTATTTTATTTTTGCAACAAATTAACCCATGATTAACTCCTATTTACAACCACTTTGACTAGTAAACCTTATTCTAGGAGATTCTAGAATATTTTGAATTATTGACCTTCTAGGGGATTCTAGATAACTCATGAGTGTTCTCCAACTTCACTAAGTCATATCTCCTCAACCATGAGGAACTACATGACGTACCACATATCACCGGAAATGGAACAATATGTACTATCCATATAGAATAGTCTTGCCTACAAATTCACTAATCTTCATTATATTATTACTCAACCAAACTTTGGGTCCCTAACCACACTGCTGGGGATACTCAACCACTTAACCATTCGGACTTTGCAAAATGTCTTCATGTGAGGGATTTCACCATAAGGGGAACAATTTGATAAATTTATCCAAGAGCATCTTCTCGTGAGGGCTTGTGCCATAAGGGGACCAAATTGTATTTCATCCATTTGGTACTTCTTACATAGAAACATGACATGGCATCAATGATACAACTTCCTTTGATATAAACCTTGACAATATTGATAACACATCACTATGAAACCACTTTACATGAACCCTTTGACATCAATGAAAACATAGTCCAATAATCTCCCCATTTGGCATTCATGGAAACACCAACATTGATGTCAACACCAATCATTGATGGAAACAATGGTGGAAACACTTAGACATGGAAATTATCATGCTCCCTTTGTGACCATCACTCTTCATCAATGTTCATCTCTCCTCATCAATGTTTCTATTTCTCCACATCAATGTTTCTATCTATCTCCCTTTAACATCAATGGAAAAGGTTATGTCTCTTTGGGGATGCTCCTCTTGACTGAACTATCCCTGGGGATGCTTCCCCTGATTGAACTATCCATGAGGATTCTCCCCCTAGCTGTGATGTTCCCCTTGTCCATATTCCTTTGATATTTCTCTTCATTCGGATAATATCTCTCCCTATGACAAAGGATATCACTCTGATGCATTGTTGCCAATGCTCCCTCTATGACCATCTCTACCTTCTCTCCTCTTGGAATCATACCTCTGTAACCAATCATGAGGAAAGGAATAACTACCCCTATTGATAGCGAGAAACCCCCCCTATGGCTACACCAACGTTTACAATGCAGGTAGATCAATAACCGTTTAAAAGTCTCCTACTTCTCTAACTACCCCAAACATACCCCAGACTTATGAAAGAAAAGTAAAATGAGAAGGATCCGATAATTGTACCTTTACTCCACATCCAATGTTGATCATCTCACACTTGATAGCTTTGTTGACTACAAACATCCTCCCAAAGGATGGTCTGCATTTAAAAAATAATAAATAGAAAACTACAATCATACATTTCATACATAAAGAAGGGTTATATGTTAGAATAAAAACATAGAACAAATGCAAACATTCAACACATCATTTTTTGGGACAGGAAAAGTACTTCTTTTATTGGTAATACAATGATCACTTACAACCAAATTCAGATACTTCTCCTCGAACCTAGTCCAAGATGTTCTTCACCAAGCTCCAAGTGCACCTCCGTGTATCTTTCTCCTCTCAAACTTATTATTGGGAAATGGAATGGGTCCTTATGGAGGAAAAAGGAGAAAATGAGGAATTTTGAGGCAATTCTCACAACAAGGCTGCAAATGCTTGGGGAAAGGAGGGGATGTGAAACGGGCATAGTTTCACTGTTCTTATGTCTAGATGTGGAATGAGACCCCAACACCTCCTTTTATATGGGAAAAGGATGGATATTCGGTTGGGTGATGGGCTATAGGTGGTGAATTAGTTGGGAAACTACCCAATAGCCCGTAATCTCAACGAATTCCTTGCAAATTGTTAATTTTTGCAAGTTTTTCAAGTATACACGGGTTGTAGTGGTGCAACTAGCATACGTACGTGGGGTGTAGTGGTGCAACAAGAGTGTGTACACGGGTAGTATTGGTGTAGGGCGCGTACATCTTCAAAAAATGAGTTTTTAAGAAGAGCAACTCAGTGATGGCTTGACAAAAATAGCAAGTAAGAGGACCAAATGCTAAGTATGCATATGTGGAGAAATTTAGGGTTATAACACCTATAGGTATGTAAACCCCTATATTCTCTGCAATATGTTGTGTAATGACTGTGAAAAACATGCTACAATAATATACTTCTATTGTGGATTCTGCTGCTCAACAATACCGCACCATGATCTGATGTTCCTTTGACGATCCTTGGACCTGTCCATGCATCATACAATGATCCATCAATATGTACCTATACCAACATGTGCATCAACCATGAACCAAACCTATATCACCAACCAATGCATCAATCATAACATGTATCACCAGCCAATGCATTAACCATGCACCAAACCTGTATCACCAACCAATGCATTAACCATGCACCAAACCAACATGTCATGACAATCTCATCAGTGATATCGGATCTATTCACCAAGATCAATCACCAAAAAAATTCTCAACCACATTACTAAGATGTTCATCAACCAAGACTACTCACAAACATCAACAAAATTTCTCACAATCAAGATATTCTTCTAAAAGTATATCCATACATATATGCCACATCATCCATAAACCATGTGCCAACTAGAAAGTGCCTTTAACAATGTAACAATTATGTGCCAATCATGCATCATCAAGCTATGACTCATCAAGATGTACCAACATCATCATAACATGTGCAAACCATGCACCATACATCATATATTAGGAAAACTTGAAACATACAATCTCAGACCCTGCATAAACTGCTTTGTACCATCAAACCATGTTGCAACTCATATGTACGCCATTTTTCAGATCTTTACCTCAAGTACACGAATTTTTTTCATACAACTCACGTATGTACGTGACCTTTCTATAATTCACCTTGCATATATATGTGAATTATCCCACATGCGCCCATGTATGCTTCAGAAAATATTAAGCTTACCTCATTCTTTATGACTTCATTCATGTCTAGATGTTTAGTCTTCTTCATCCACTTGTGAGAGTGTCATCATTTCTCAGTACTTGTACTCTGATCTTCCATCCTTTCAAAATTATCTTTCTTCCATGATCTTCTTTCCATATGGTATGAATAATTTCGCATTGACTGTCTCCTTGAATTATAACAATCCTAGGATTTGTGGCCAAACCCATTGTAGCCATAACATCTCATGGTGTGACAATGTGTAACAATGTGTCCCACAAGATTATATCTCCAACATCTTAATATGTTATTGAATCTTCCAATATATTTCCTTGCACAATGTTTGCAATCCAAAGATTTGTGACCATTTCATTACATGAGAAAGAGTGACCATTGAAAACATTTTCATACCTTTTCTTTTGTGTGAACCTTGAAGGTATCTCTCTTCTAAATTTTCTTTGAGGTGTAGGGATGGTTTATTGGTGTCTTCCTTCCTCTGTTCTTTTGAAGGTTTCCTTGCTTTTTATAGGTTCTTGACTTACAGATTTACTTTATCCCTTTGAAAATGAAGGATGTACATCATGCTTATTAGAAGTGCTAGCTTCAGAGTGTGTTGGTTACTTGTTGTATCCAAGAATAGATTTATCATTTAGTGATCTTTGACTATTTAGGATTTCATCCAAGATTATTGAGTTGTTCATGAGCTTGTTTGACTTCTCAACTTTCTTCTGAGATCAACTACTTCTTGTTCCAACTTATGGTATGATTCTTCTTTTTCATTCACCCGATTCTTCAATAGTTCCTCTATCCTTTTGACTTCTTCAAGTTGGATCCTCAGATCGACATTGATTTCTCTTGTTTCTTTAAGATCTTCAAGGATTTTGCTAAGCTCATCATTTACCTTCTTCTTTTCTTCCGCTTGAATAATTATTTCATTATTTAGTCTCTTGATCTCTTCTTATTTTTCTTTGAATTGAGTCATTTGCTTGGTTTTTTCACTTCCTTCTTGTTTCTTGATCATTTGTTTTAGTGCCATGATATGCCTTCGATACTTTTCTAGGGATTTCTTAGTGAGTCTTTCAATATCCTCAAAAACATATGGATTATCTTCTTCTTCTGCTAAAACATATATAACTTTATTCTTAAGATTCAAAAAATATTCTTCTTCATCTATAAGATAACTATTAGCTGATTCAACACAAACTACTTCTAGATCTTTGTCTTCATTTGCAAGAGAACATTCAATGTCATTGCATTTAGAATTATTTCAACCAAAATATTTTGGAGAATCTTTACCTTCATTGATCACTGAGTCTTGAAATGCCTTCTCTAGCTTCAACGATAAGTCCTTGGCGGAGGTACATATTCCCATGCTGTCTTTGAAAGAACCTGAAAGTCCATTGAAGATGGAATTGAATGCTACTGAAATATTATTCTTTTATTCCTTTTGAGCTGCAAAGTTTGATTGATTCTTCAAGAAAACTGATCCAACAACAATTGTGTCCCAAACAACTGCTGCTTTTGACTTCAAATACCCTTTCATCTTTATTCTCCATGATGAGTAATTTGTCTCATGAAAGAAGGGAACTTCTTTTGCATGGTCATCCATTTTTGTGTCCATGGATATCCTTTAATCTTGTAAGGATTACACTGAAGTCTTTCTATTATACCAAGTTTTGGACACATCGACCACACTGAGAGGGGGAGGGTGAATCAATGTAGGGATATTTTTACAATTGTTTAAAAAATTTAGTTAGAAACCAATTCAAACATATTATTCATTCATGCTTAGCTACTTTCATGTATCAACAACATTCATCAGTAATAGATAACTATAAACCATCACCATAATAAACACAAATAACATGAGATATATGTATAATGTTTTTGTATTATGTGTTACAAGAGACTACAATATTTGGGGTTTATCAGCACCAACTGAAAAAGAGCACCAACTCCAAGAGAGTACCAAATTTCAATACAATACCCAACTTGCATATATCATCACCAACTAAGATGTGAGGAATCCAACCCTCAAGTATAAGACCCATATTGTAGACAGAAAAAAATCTATCAAATGTATCAACACACCTTTAGAAAAATAGGGTTTCTAGTTTCTCCAACTCTGAAACTTTTTTGTTGTTGTGATATCCACTTGTATACATCATCATCCAACATGTCACTGTAACCATCCTGTTCCATCTGTACCATGTCATCAATGAATCATCTCCAACAACCTATGCATATTTCTCATGCATACATCATCATACCATATCAAAATTGTACCACACATAAGAGTGTTGTTCTCTCAACCAACGAACCAACATATACCATATCCAGATCTCACAACAACCATACCATAAGATGAACTATCAAAACATAACCATGAACATACCTTTAACTCTATAAAAACCTTGCAGCATGATCATTAAGACCTATACCATACCATGCAACAATTGGAACAATTCCAATATGAAAATATGATGTGGCTACTGAACTTCCAACCTTTTGCAGCTTCCAAATCACAAGCGGCTACCAAAACCTGCAGCTACAAAAACACCCGCGGCTATAGAATTGTCATTTTTTGCAGCTACTAAAACCCATGACTACAAAAACACCCACAACTACATAATTGTCATTTTATGCAGCTACCAAAACTTGTGGCTACAGAAACACCCATGGCCACATAATTTTCGTTTTCTGTAGTTATCAAAACTTGTGGCTACAGAAACACTCGCGGCCACATAATTGTCATTTTATCTAGCTACCAAATCACCCACGATTACCAAAACTTGTGCTTCTTCAGACTTGCACAACTTCATATGTGTCAATGGGTGCTTGTAATAATTTTTTCACAAGACAATAGATATTCATTATTCTCAAATGGATCGTTAACATAAGAGACCCTTGATCTCTTATTTATACTCTCCAAGTAGCTTCCTCTAGGGGTTATCTTATAACCAACTTCCTTCTTTTAGGGATAACCCACTTCTAACCACTTTGTTCACTTAAACCACTTTATTCACAAATAGTAGTCTCACCACTTCTAGTTGCAACTAATTTATTTTTAATTATTTTACTTTTGCAACAACTTAACCCATGATTAACTCCTAGTTACAACCACTTTGACTAGTCAACCTTCTTCTAGGATCTTCTAGAATATTTTGACTTCTTGATCTTCTAGGGGCTTCTAGATAACTCATGAGGGTTCTCCAACTTCACTAATTCATATATCTTCAACCATGAGGAACTATGCGGCATACCACATATCACCGGAAATGATACTACATGTACTATCCATCTAGAATAGTCTCACCCACAAATTCAATGATATTCAATACATTATTCCTCCACCAAAATTTGGGTCCCTAACCACACTTCTAGGGCTACTCAACCACTTAACCATTTGGACTTTGCAAAGAATATTCCCATGAGGGATTTCACCATTAGGGGACCACTTTGAGAACTTTATCCAAGAGCGTCTTCCCATGAGGGATTGTGCCATAAGGGGACCACTTTGGAGTTCATCCATTTGGTACTTCCTACATAGAAACATGACATGAAATATATAATGCATCAATGATACAACTTCCTTTGATATCAAACTTGACAAAAATGACAACACATCACTATGACACCACTTGACATCAACCATTTGACATCCATGACAAAATATTCCATTTATCGCATCACGCTTAGTCTTATTGCAAGGTTTAATCCAAGACTAGAATCAATATCTTCTATCGAGGGATTTTTAGACTTGAGTTTGTTTATAATCAGTCGATCATGGTTGGGGTCACCTTTGTTTTGTGAAAAATAATTAGTGTTCGAAAAAGTTAGCTTAGGGGTGGGGCTATGTGAGCATTTCTAATGCATTTTAACATTCGTGGATTGTTGCAAGGCATGGGTATTAGGAGGGTAGTTCAAAAGGACAAAAGGAGATTGGAGAATAATAGACAGATGGGAAAGGGATTTACAGGACGACTTGATAAATTTAAATCCAACCACCTCATCCTTTTCCCTTAAAAACAACATGAAAAAACCTAAACCTATAAAAACTTGCGAGGTGAATCACATGGAGCATACCTATTAGTTCGATTGACACGTGGAATGTGGATATCGGTTGAGAGCGAGAACCTTCATACTCAGTTTCCTCTCACTTGGGGCCTACTCCTTTTTCTTGGTGCTTAATGAAATAATGAGAATGAGGGCCAAAGTATTATTTATAACTTTGGTGATTATAGAAATAAATGCAGTCGTTGGGAAGTTTTAGATTGGTAAAGATGATGGCAAGTCCCATGATGTGTATCAGATGACTTGATGGGAAATTATCTGATACACATCGAAAGACTTGAAACGTAGCACATCAAAGTTTATTAGAAGAGGTGGCAGGAACTCCTATGATACATCGAAGGAATTAATATGAACTCCTTTGATGTATTGGAGGAGTTGGTAACAACTCTTGCGAAAATGGCTCGACGAAGGGCTAAATTTTGAGACTTGTTCGATTGTTATCGACATAGTTGTAGGGAACTCCTACGATGTTCATCGAATGAATTTGTGGTAAATAATTCGATATAAATCAAAGGAATTTTATTAACTTATCTGAACAACAATATTTTGACTCAAACCCTTTTTCAAGTGTTCCAATTTGAAAAAAACAACTTATTTGAAAAAGGAGCTTGAAGAGCATGTTTTAGAGCCAACAGGAGAATCCATTGTGAAGATGTAAGTTGAAGAGTCTTCAAATTTGGAAAATGCAAGGGGTTCCATTTTCTTGGAAGGATTTTTCAAATTGATTACTGGAAAATGGAGGGTTGTAATGCCTAGCACAACATAACTCTAATTAACTCTAAATCTAATCTAAAACAAAACAAAATGCAAACTATATAATCTAACTACTTCTAACCTATCTTGTAGAAGAAAAAATAATTAAATGAATACAATATGAGATAACATCATTGATAGAATAGATAGTCCATGTACATCAACGATATATTAAAACAACAAAATTGTAGAAATGATCACAAACAGTTGCATACAAGTTATATAACAAAATCCCTATATTCACCAAAAATCACTACAACACAAGTATTCCAAATACTGATCACATAAATAGTTCATATGACAAGCATACAAAAAACTTAAATAAGAAACACATTAGTAGAGTAGTCCCAAATGTATTAGATAATAGTCATTATCTCGAAATGTCTTCTTCTCTTCATTGTTGAGATAATAGTATCACCATAAAATGATGCATGAAAGTCCTCTTTTCCATTCAACGAGTTCTCTTTTATAAAATAATAAAGACTCTTGATTTCTTGTGATTGTTCATTTCATTTTATTTTTTTTTTGTCACTATACACTTCAAATTTTACTGACATTTTTTTAAATGAATAGGTAAGAATTATAAATAGAGTTTAAAATGACTCTTGAGTAGTTAGTCTCTCCCTAAGGTTATTCGTGAATGATAGTTATTTAAAAATATTATTGGCTCTACTCGTTTGTATCCTCTTATGCTCTTCAAATATTTATTGGTGTTTATTTGGTGAATAATACTCTTCGATATTCTTCTTCTCTTCTTAATATTTCCAACATGCTCTTGTAGGTCTGATTTCGACTCCTAGAACACCAGTTATGACTACTTGAACATTGCACAATACATTGTTTAATCGATCTCGAGATTCTTCTATTCTTTGAATATTGTAGAAATTTACTCCATCAACCTATTAATACCAGATGTGCTATCATGTTTTTCTCTCTGATATATTTTCAATGAGCTATCCTAGGCCCGATTTTGTCTTCAGGAGCTCAAGATATGTCTGCCTGAACATTGCATAGACCATTTCCCTTTAAATTCATGTTCTTATGTTATTATAATTTTTTGGGATTTTCCATCACTAGTCTGGCTTGGATTTAGTTTCCAATGTGTTCTCCTTCTCGATACCTTTCCATCAAGTTATCCTGGGCCTCATTTGGAGTCATGTAGCTCAAGATATGGTTACTTGAAGTTTGGTGCTCAACAATCCTTCATCTTCTCATGGGGGAATTTGAATCATTGATCTTCATCCCTAGAAGATTATCCCACATGCATGAGGTAAATTGATTTTGAATGGTTTATATTGTTTCCCCCCCCTTACTTGGTTTTTGAAAGGAAATAGAGGAGGCCTAAGGCCCCCCCACCCAAAAATATATTAAATTAATATACTGCGGCTTCATACTTTGGAGAAGTCTCATGTGAGTTGAAACATCTTGACTTCATACTTTGGAGAAGTCTCATGTGAGTTGAATCATCCTGATGGACATCCCAATGGTATAAATATCGAGAAAAATATTCCGATGGCTTTCGGGATGTGAAGGCTTCGATTAAGTTAGCAAGGAAAACCCTGAGGCATGAACCTTCTGATGGGTGAGCAAGGATAGCAAGTGAAACCCCGAGGCATGAACCTTTCGATGGGTGAGCAAGGCGATCAGAATCCCAAGGTGATCAGGAGTTTGGACTTCAGGAAGGTGGGGTAGAAATGAACCATGGTAAATCCCAATGGTAAGTCTTCCGAGAGGGTAATCCCAATGGGAAAAACTCAAATGTGATAAAACATTAAAATACTACCTAAGAAATTGAAAAATATTAAAATAATATCCAAGGTGATCAGGCTTTGGAAGAAAGGGAATGAGTGCGCGAAGGTAAAATTTCTATGCTAAGTATTCCGAGAGTGTAAACCCGATCGGATGAAGTCCCAAAATATAATATAATGTGCAATATTACTCTTAAGGTGCCTGGGGAGGAGAGGAGGGGATTTTGAGAATGAGGGGAGATTTTCTTAATGGTAATTCTCGATGGGAATTTACCGAAGAGTGAAGCCCAATGGGGTTGAAGACCGTTGAATATTGAGGGGAGGAAATAATAATAATAATTAAAAATTAAATAAAATTAAATAAAAAAATGAAAAATAGAATAAACAACAAAACTAATAAAAGAATAAAATAAGATAGGAAAAATCTTCATAAAGTACAATCTCAGACCTGTAAAAAAAAGGGAAAAATAAAATTAAGTTAAAATGAAATAAAATATATATATATATATAAGATCGGTAATTTCACGGGGACATGGAAATTTTTTTAAGATATACATATGAAAACTCTACATTAGGAATTTATGGAAAATTGCACCATGTAAAAAAAAAGTTTACCCATGTAAAAATAATTTTACCCATGTCAAATGATTTATAATGTAAAATTGATTTTCCCATATAAAAGAAATACCAAGGGTAGGTTTCAGGAAAACCACGAGCAATCAAAACCATGGGAAAATAAAACCATGTGAAGTTTTTCAAAACCACAAGCATATTAAAAATGAAAGTAAATATATACATAAAAGTCAATAATAAAATAAAATAAAATAAAATAAAAATAAAACAAATAAGCTATATGAATTATATACACAAATAGCTAGAAAAATGAAGCCAAGTTCCACATGAGTTAGGGTTCCACACGAGTCATGGTTTTGCACCAAGAGACCAAAAATAGGAGCAAGGTACAACATGTAGATTCTCAGTAACCGAGAGTCAAGTCAGGTAGGTATGTCTTATGGAAATCACAACTGCTCAAATTTAGATACGAAAAATGGAAAGTGACTATGGGGTAAAAAGGGGACACATCATGCGACACATTAATGTCACAAAGAGAAAATCATATGATAAAAGGAGTTTCATGCTAGTCAGGCACACGATACATGTGAATCCAGTCAAAGGGAAAATTTGGGAGGGAAGACTAGATAAGATTGTAAGGAGAGGGAATCCGATAAGATCCCGGAAAAGGCTCCCATGTCATACCATAATGCATTAATATGGTTATAACAAGTGTCAAGCATGCATTGGGTGACAATATGACAAGTTTTCACGTTTAAGAAGCTCCATAGGTCCTTAGGCCTTGGTTTTCAGAGAGAGGGGATGATGAAAGAAGAACCCGATAGAGATCAATCCAAAGAAGCTCATGTCTTTTAGACCTTGGGAGTATGACAAGGGAATTCACTTGGACAACCTGATGAGGGGAACTCGATAGGATTTCAGTCTTCGAGCTTCAGACCAATATTAATGCAATGCACACTCAACATTATGAATGGGGACTCTTAATAGTAGTAAATTTGATGAGCTCACAGGACAGGATTGCAGGAAAGGTGGCAGTGGATCAGATATGCTTGCAAGATTCGAACCTCATGGAAATTATAAGTGAAGGTGAATATAATTCTAGATTAGGGAGATTCCGATAAGGATCAAGGTTCCCGTCTCATCAATGCAATACAATAAAATTTAGGCCTTGAAACAAAAGTGAACATAGAAAATAGGGAAATGGTGAGAGAAGAAAATTTGGTTGAGGTTCAGGAAAGACAAGGCTTAACTCCTACTGTTGAATGCTTTCTTCAAATAATAGATGAGATATGCATAGAGAGAATTCTAGGCAAGAGGAAGAAGATCAAAGGATTCCCCACATGCATTTCAAGGCTGAAGTGATCATGTAATGAAGGTGACCCTGTGACCCTACTCCTGCAACCACATAAAAGATGAGATCAGTGATGTGAGGAAGAAGACACTTGATAGTTTATCATAAACATTACATTATTTGTCTTTTCCTTCAACAAAATTATGAGTAAGCATTGGGTTTGTTTTCAAAATGAAGAAGTGAAGAGGAGAAGTGTCTCAAACACATTCATCCATGATCTTTGTTATTGTAGATAAATGTCATGCGAGAAGCGTGCATTTAATCTCAAACTCATAGAAAGGATTAATTATCTTGTGATTGTAGCACCCCTGGTTTTAATCCCTATGAAATGGAATGTATTATGTAAATATGACTTAGGTTGGTGTGTTGGTATATTGAGAGGCTAGGTTGTCTATAAATGTAATACTTCATATATATATATATATTAATAAAATACATTGTTGGTTGTAAGACAACCAAGGACAAGAGATAGGGGCCTATGATTCAACAAGAGAGGGGGATGAGGGTCTACTCATTTTATTCATCCTCAATTACCCATGTTTGGTTGAAGGGGCATGTGAGTCTCTTGGGGAGACCACATTATCTCTTGGGGCACACGAGTCTCTAGGGAATACCACATCCTTGCTATTTAAACCTTGCATGTGTGTTGTTTGGGGGTTGTTCATTCACGTTGTTCATTGTTAGTGGCTTGTTCTTGCTTCTCATTCATTTTGGGGAGTTCCTCATTCATTGTTTCCTATCATTTCCTCACTCACTTCTTCCCATTCATGTGCTGAGGATTGAATGGAAATGAATGGTTGGAGGAGCAGAGTCATTGCTAGATGGTTGTAAGGAATTATTGATCATTCCAGAAAGGAATGAATGCCAGAGTTCTTAGGTGCATTTCCATGTTGGGTAGAACTATTCACAGTTGAGAATCCTTGGAATTTCTGGCATTGAGATTCCGGATTAGTAGCACTGGAGCCCTAGAAAATATTTGGAACTTCTGGAGGGATTGCATTGCAGAGAAATGAGTTCATTTCTTTGGGTTGTGCAAGATAAAGGTGAAGAGAGATGCAAAATTAGTATTGTTGTGTGATTGGGAAAACATGAGAGTTTGATATATAATTGCGATGTGTTTATATATTTTTCCTAGGACCTGTCCTTGTGGATTCATAGCCTTAGCTCAAGGGTGTCCTGTCATTGAGAGTGAGTGAACAACAACATCTATGGTTGAGTGGAACATACTTGGTCTGTAGCCAGTTGGTCAAGGTTTAATTAAATGTAAGTGTTCTTTATGTTTTATTTATAATGTATATTATGTTGTGTATCTAGTTATGTATAATATTTGTTTCTATGTGCATTCTTGTTGGCTATTGTTGCACATGGAATTTTGTTCATTTCTTGGATGGTTTAGCATGAATATTGCTAATTGCATGTGTTAAATCTATGTTTCTTGATTTAAAAAGAATGGAACAAAATTCTAAATTTGTCCAAGAAGTAATTTTGAATTAAATATTGGTAGCCTACCATCAAGAGGAAAGACATTTCTTGGTTGCTGATCTAGGCATGTTATCTTTGATATCATAGCAAAGTCTTTCCTATTTTGGTACCAGGTACATTAGAAAGTAGTATAAGAGAATTATTGAAGGGTGTTCAGGAAGTAGTGTGGCTCATCATAGTGTTTGGGTAAATTACAAAGTGGTATTAGAGTGAGATTAAAACAATAAGCCTTCAAGGGCCTCCTATGTGACAAGAAAAAAGTTGTTTGGATGAGTTCCCTTTTGGGTTAAACTATTTGTTATGGACCTCAATGAAGTTGAACCAATACATTTTTGTTTCCATTCTTTGGGATTGTAGTAGTTTAATGTCTCTCAAAATGGGTAAGTTGGTTCATGTTTTGGCTGAGAAAGAAACTAGGATTGAAGTGATGTTTCTATGTGCAACAATTTTATTGATATCCATGTTAAAGGTTTGAGAATAGAGGAAGATCTTGATGTGTTTAGCCATATGACTGATTGAGAGTCAATTGCATGGAATGGAGTGACAATGAGAAGTTCATGAATGAAATAAATGAATTTCTATGGGACAACATCAGAGGGGATATTCTTGTGGTTAAACACTATCGTTCAACCCTAGAAACTGTGTTGAATGCTAGATCTGCCAACATCTGAAGCAACATTCCATAGAGAATGAGACCCTACTTCTTAAGATTCAAAACTAGACTTTTATGATTTATTTCAAGGTCTGGTGGTTGATTCTTATGAAATAGTCAAAGAGGCATATCTAATTCTAGGTCTGGGTATAGAGAAAAGTTGTAGGTTTTGAAGAAACAAAGGTAAAATTGTCACTGCACATCGGCTGTTGATCCCACCTCTATGTGGGTTTTTAGTCATTGATCTTCGATCTGTGTATTATTTTATCCCACATGCATGGGGAAGGACTCAAATGAGTGGTTTATAATCAAAACTAAAACTTTTTTAATTGTGTGCGAAAAGGGAGCTATGAAACCATGTGGAGTTGCACATAATGTAAAATTTTGGCCAAGGTGAATGGTGACGTGGTGGACTAGACTAAAAACCACTTTGGAATGCAGAGAGATGGGGTGTGTTTCCTGGTGGGATGGTGGACCATATCGATGTAAGATCATTCCTTGTTGGATGGATGATTGCAGAGGGTGACTAGTTTCCCACTGGGCTAGTGGACCGGGCCAGAGTCGATTGGAGGAGCTAGATGGTGGCTTATGCACTGGGTCTGGTGGTTGGGTGGACCATATTGGAATTGTACAATGGAAATTTAGTTAGAAGTTTTTCAAGGTGACCTGAGAGATTGGTGGGTCCAGTGGACCAGCTCAGAGTCGATGGATGTTAGGATAGAAGTGTTGAAGGGGAGGCCCGATGGAATTGACCTAAGTCAAATGGAAGTGTGACATGTGAGGACCGGTCGACTAGTGGTCGGTGGACTAGAATGGACTATAGTCCATTGGAAAGTGTCGTGTGTAATATTGTGTTGAGCTCCCAGTGGCTAGTGGGCCGATGGTCTGAACTGGTTTTGGATCACATGTTATTTGGATGCAGGTTGCATGGGGTTACCCGATGGCTGGCGGCCTAGTAGACTAGACCAAAGTAGAGGTGTATAAGGGAAATGATTAAGGGGAAGTAGTCCCTAGTGATCAATTCCATGATAATTCCACATATTTAGTTCCATCTCATCCAACACATGTGGAATGGGTCCACATGGAGGCCATGTCAGACATGAAGACTTCAACAGAAGGGAAAATTCCTAGAAAATTTTAGAAGGTCATAACTTTTGATCCCGACTTGGTTTTGTGTTTGGTTACAGTCGTTAGAAACATATCAAAGAGAAGAAATGGATTATGAGATCAAAATTGGAATTATATGGATGAGTAAGAAAGGTGGTTCGAGAAAAGAGAAAATAATGTTTTTTCTAAAAAGGGCAAAGTTCCAAGTTCCATATTATTGTAGAATCTTACTAAAATGAATGATGGAGAATACGAAGGTTTTTGTGTGTTCACCATTATTATTACTATCAATTCTAGATATAAATATTTTCTTGGTTCTTTTTAGATTTTTTTCTACAATTGACAAAAGTTGACCTTCTAGTGAAATCACACCAGTGGAGAAAGTGTATAAATGGGGTGAAAGTGACTTTTCGAGAATCCATAATTTGCCACTCAAAGATTAGATTGAGGCACCTGAATAGTCATTGGAAATATACCGAAGAGGAAAATACATATGTCCACCCATATGTTTTATCTTAGAAACTATTTTTCTAAAAAAAAACCTGAAGAAGGCCTCTAGTGGCTTGTAGGTGCATCATATCTAGGGGTTAGTTATACAATTTTGGAGTAGCACGTCTAATTTTTGTTATCAAAGTAATGTAGTGGAAGCATGGTACACGTATAATAAGTTCAAGGGTGAAATAATAAAGACTCATGAAATCTAAAGAGTTCAATAGATACATAAGGAAATGCATTATGTGCATAATTATTTGAAAAAGAAATATGTAATCAGACTTCAAGGAAGGATGAGAGGAACCCAATAGAATTAAGGACAAACGGGAACAACAAGGGAATTATACATGATGAAATAAGTTGATGAAATTTTTTATAGAAACATTTATGATATGGACATTGGAAAACCATATATAACACAGGAAGCTGGAGAGCATATGCACTCATGGGAATGTTAAGGATGTGTTTTTAGCACAGATAGATATGCATTAGTGCATGTAAAATTTTTTAAAGAACAAATAACATGTTGTAGACTAGGATTAGTCTATTGTTATACATCTATCAATGTTAAAGTTGCTAATGATGGTTGTTACGTTAGGAAGGAGGAGATTATTGCATGGTGGAAAGCATTGATGGTGCTACATATGTAATCCATCCATATGAAGGAAATAAACAAAAGATCAAAGTGGTTGGTGAAAGAGGAATACTATCTCCTACAAATACCAACAAAATCAGGTAGCATCAAAGCAATTAAATGGAAGCTATGAAGGTATGAATTTTTTGTATTATGTTGCATAATTGTTGAACAAAATTCAGGTAAGGATTCCCTCAGTTGGGATTTAATATTTAAAGTGATGTTGTTATAAGTTTTGAATGAATTCAATGGAATGATTCACCATTTGACATGGTAAAGAATGAATAATAGGTATAAACCTATTATAGAAATGAATGCCACCAAAGGTAGTCATATGTAAGGCCATGTCATGATTGGTTATGGAAAGGCTATGGTGCCACACAAGGATATGATAGTATTCCTTCTATAATTGATGTTGGGATTGCAACCTTTTTGCCAACATTGAAGAGCACCCAAGAATTATTTTCTCGGTGTTGTGTTTGGGTTGAAAAAGAGGGCATCCAAATAGTCAAGATAGTAATTAGGAAGTGTGTGGATGGCATGTTGAGGCATTGGAAAGACCTTCCAATTCACCATGATGGGATGCATGAATTAGAAATAGGGCATTCTGAAATCCATACAAAAGTTCATTGAAAAGTCGTGCATGATCAAGTTATGAAAGTGTTCAAGTGGTAGAGTTGCACACATGCATGCTAAGATAGAGTTTTTTATACTTAAAGGAATTACTGAGTGAATTTTGGGGAATTCATGTATATATATTATATTACATAGAAATGAATGTGCTAACAAATGAAATGATGTGACTCTTGATGTTAAGAACATTTTTGGAGATGTTAGATATTGCGACAAGAAAGTTGTAGGATAAGATAGTTACATAATGATGGATTACAAAAAAACTCTGTCAGGGGAACACAACAATGGAAATATTATTGGCTACAAGAAATAAAAGATTGGATTATAATATAGGTATAGAGAATGATGGGTTCATAATTGGATTACTGGAAGTGATTGAATTGTTGTTGTAAACAATTTTGAGATCACTTTGTGAATTTTTGTATTTGTTTCCATATATATATATTGTGCATGAGAAACTGAAAAATTACTTGGTTGTGTGAAGATTGGGATTACGTGATGAATGGTCTTGGATATGGCAGTAATATATGTCCAAAAGAAATACCAAATCCTGTTGATTGTGAAAGTGACAAACTACTATGAGAAGGAAGTCTCACATTGGCGGATCTAAGTTCCTATATGGAACATATCTGAAAATGGATAAGTGAAATTGGAAATATGTAGAAAATAGATTTGCAATATTTTTGATTAAAAATGATGATAATATCTCATGGTTACTTTATGCATGTGATACAAGTATGATGAAAAATCTTTCTTGAAGGGATAGATGATGGTTTCCAAGATGGAAAAACATGGAAATGGAAAATGTTGTTTCATGATGACCCCATATGCCATGATCATTATTGAGATGAGATATGCTATGTTAGAGAAATCCATAGGAAAAAATTGGTTGTAAGACTCTATAAGTCTTTGTAATCTTTATGTGTGAGGAATTCTTGGAAAATGATGGATCACCCAAGGGATTGTGTAATAGAGAGGTGGATGATTGATCCTGGAGGGTGAGTGACTGCAAGGAAGATGAGACTTTGATGATTCATGTTACATCATAGTTGGGATCATGAGTACAATGGGTATGTCAAGGAAAATAGTGAGTTGAGTAAATGTGGCATCCATATGGATGCAGATCCATAAATTACATAGGCATATTTCTGAAATTCCAAGAGTCTGGGAGAGGAATAGACCAAGTAGATGAAGATTGATATCTATTGCTGCAAGAGGAAAACAACATGAGCAGGAAGTTTTAATTTGAGTGCTAGCATTTTCTATGGGGAAATTTCCCCTAAATTGGGTCTAAGGAATAGGCAGAGAGATAACTCCAAATACTGACTTATCTCTAATCTACTCCAAAACAATCTAGACTAAGTGATAAGAGAAAGAGATAAGAGAATGTTAATGAGTTCACCTTGAATCATTACAGTTGATGTAGACCTCTTCTGCTTGTTATTTCCTCATAGATCATAGATCTCCTCCCAAAGATGACTTGGAAGGGGTTAAGAATACAATGCAACAACATATACAATCTCTAGTAATCACTTAAAAGCCTAAATATAAATGTAAATGATCAAAATATACAAGAACATGTACACATAGGGTTTGGGGACAAATATAATATCTTTTATTCAAATTCAAGATGAATGGTTACAACCTTTGCTTGTGAACAACGCTCTACAAACCAAGTTCAGGCTCCTCTATCATCGCTGCAAGTGCATCAATCCCACATAAAAATTTTAGAACCAACATGCCATCAAGGGAAGAAGGAAGGGTTGAATAAGGAGAATGGATGAGAGGGAAAGCTGAGGCTAAAACTCAGAGAAAGATGCAAAACACGGGCAATGAGAGGGAAAGGATTTTGGCAGAGTTTTCTTATTATCTTGTTCATATATCTAAATGACTCCCCAAGGCCTCTTTTTATATGAGGAAATTATGGTTATTTGGTTTGCGGATGAGCTACAAGGGGTAAAATGGTTAGGGAACCCTCCATACCCCGTAAAATCCACTGAAATATGTGCATTTTTAATATTTTTTTCAACTTTTGGATGTAAATGTGGCCTAATTAGCATGAAACACACATATGTACATGGGATAACTATCATGCAACACGCGTGTCTACGCAAGATAATAGTGCAGAATGGTGCGTACATTATCCAAATAATGGGTTTTTACAAGGAAACCTCAACAATATTTTTAGAAAAGTATGCAAATGGATGGGTCAATGTCTTGGATGCATAGATGTGGCACCTTTGGACTATACCAACATTGGATAGGAATTTATGCACAGGTCTACATATCTAGATGTGTGGAAATCATCCAAAGCATTCTACTCTTGAATTTACTTTAATTAAAGGAATTATTAAAAATTCTTTCTTTTATTAATTGATTATTTAATCAATTAGTTGATTTATTTAAGACACATGCTAAAAGTACTTAGCATGCGTCATGTAATATAAATCTAAAGTGAGTGTGATAAGTAATATCAATGGTATATCACTTTGGATATTAGAAATAGATTATAAGTCATGATTACAAAATAAAGGCTATGTTAGAGCAAGATTTTCCTCACCCTATGCAATCTTGCAGAGAGGGCCTTATTCCATTTCCCTATGCAGACTTATCTTCCCTGTTGATAAAATCCAGAGACAAAAATAATAAAAATTCCACTTGTACACATCTTGCACACTATACAACAAGCGTATATGTAGGCTTATCCACTACAACCCACGTACATCAAGATTTGTGCCAGAATGAAAATTAAATGTCAGGTTTCCATGTCACAATAGGAGATCTCTGATCCTTGGCCTTCCATATACTGGAAATGTTCCAACTCAACCCTTCATTTCCATTTTGAAGGCTATAAATGGGCCAATTCTGAGCTATGGAAAAGAAGAAGAATTCAACTTTGAGAGCAAAGTTGCTCTCGAGAAATTATTACTTCATATTGAGTCTGCATCCCTTTGTCCTTTAAGTCTGAGCACAGTGTTTAGCCCCCAAGCTCTTCCCTTATTGATGGAGAACCCCATTATATCCCTTCTATGAGATTTCTTTTGGTGGAGGATTGAAGTGGTGGAGGCCCAGCTGGAAGGAACTTAGTTTCTTGGTTCCAAACCATGCTGACACAAAAGTCTATAATATTTTTACTTCTGCTGATCATTTATTAATAGAAATACTCCTTTCTCGTCCAATTGATATCTTACAAATATAAGAGTCATTACCCATGGGTGTATTTGTTATGTTTATTAATGGATTATGCTATTTAATGTGCTAACCTTTTACATTATCACCATATGCTTTCTTTGCTTGTTTGTTGAGAATTAGTTGCAGGTATATAGCTTTGGGTTCAAGTGCTCAAAGGTGGACTTCATCGAACATCTAGACGAGGTATGCCTCTTTCTTATCTCGCTTTCATATTGGTTTATATAGCATATGTTTGGAAAATATTTGATTTCTGCAGTCATTTCCGTCAGTTGTGGTTTACCCTAGCCATAGAGAGATTTTCCTTGTAACAGAATTGACGACTCCACTAAGGATTAAATCTTCTTTCTTAGGGTTTGAAGTACTTTTATCCTTAGATTACTCTCGTTTCTATTGTGGTTCTTTCCATATCATTTCTTGACAGTTCCTGTTCACTCTGGGTATAATTTTTCAGCCTTTCTCCCTTTCCTAGCCTTGTTTTAAAGAATATACATGCCTTTTACCTTGACAGTCGCGTATACACGCAGGATGTCTCACTGCAAGCTATGTATATACGCTCTGTTTTCCTGAACAATCATGTACATTAGTTTTCCTTGCCTTTTTTCCTAGTTTGGTGTTTTCTGGGTGGGATTTGATGTTTGGTGAGTCTTCTTAGGTCTCTGTAGTGCCTGTTGAGTGCTTGTGGGATGACAGGAAACCCTCTTTTGGTTGAATTTCTGGTCAAAGTCTTTTTGTTCATATTTTCATTTTTGTTGTCCTTGCACATTGGGTTGGGTTTTTTTCTGCTTGGTATCCTTTTTGAGTTATCTCTTTTGTATACACAGTAGGGCTATATATTAGGTTACATTTTAGTCCATGCATTTTCAGTTTGTTATATTGAAAATCCCAAAAAAAATAGTCATTTTATATTGCTTGGCATTTCTATCTTTTGAAGTCATTATCATTAGCTTAGTGGAGATAGTGAAAGATTGCATTTTACTTCGGAATTACAGAGTTGAATTTGAAAATTGAATTGTTTTTTAGAAGCATATCATTCATTGAAAGCTAAATTTAGGACTTTGCATTATTTTCATATTCAATTTTCTTGCAGATTCATAACACAACGAGTTTCACTACCATAACTTTTTAAGTAATAACAACCATTAAAATTAACACTATAATTTAAAATTGATTAGTCACGATTTTATTTTATAGGGTTCACAAACTATCCTAGGACTTAGTGCCTTGGAGTAGGATTTTGTGAGTAAACTTCTCTAAGGAAATTGAATCAACATATGTGTTTGATTGAGGGAGTGTAGAAATCCATTATATAATTGGTAAGATTAGGAGGCTCCGCTCACATCAGAGTTAATCATGAGGTCGCACGAAGTCGGTTGAAGGGATATCCCCCCGATACCTTCCTAGTGTCAAAGATATTTCTGGGGATCTATTCGTATTTGGGGATCTTCCTAATTCCTTTACCTCCGTGAGAGGTAGTACTTTTAAGGTTTTGGGATTTGCTACCTTTCCCATACAGTGGACTTGAATTACGAATGCTCGCTTGTGCATCTGTTATATAGTGGTTTATTATTTGATTGACTTAGGTGTCTCATAGGTTAGTTGCAGGGGTTATTCTGTAGGTACCCTAGGTCAAATAAGGGTCAGAAAACACACAACCTTTATGGAGTATTACCTCTCCGGGAGATCTAACCGACTGGTTGTTAATCCCACGAGGGCCCTTATAACTGATTTTTTTACCTCCGATCTTTAGCAGGGAGTCTCAAGCCCCTCTTGGGTGAGACATACCTACTTTAGGGTGGGAGGCCACTCAACCACTTTACCCCATTTGCATGCATATTGGCCATTTGACTTTTGGTGTGCTCTTTGATTACTAGTTGACCTTAGGATATATTTTTATCTTTAGATTCTTAAGCCATCATGGAGTCGGACCAACCTCCCCACTAGTCCTTTCTCTTTTTACAATTACCACTAGATTTTGAGTCTCTGCCTTCTAAAAGGCATAGAGTTATTAGGAATGGTACACACTCATCCATTGTTCAGACTTGTGATTGTACAAGGATGAGTACTAAACCTAGTATTCAAAATACTGGGAGCCCTTCGAATCCCATACCAACTATATTTAATGGCACCCATTCAACTACTACAACCTCCATGGTTGTAGTGCTAGAGGCACCTATCATTACTATGGCCTGAACTATAGTGAATTCTCAAGTTACCACCTTGAACCCTTTTGGGTCTCTTGGCCACTCAACAGGCTACAATGTTGATTCCATCCCTATGGCTTCTAGTCCATTTTCTTATGGTATTTCCAACTTCACTTCATAGTTTTCTAACTCCATCCCATCTGTTGGCCTTATTTCTAGCATTGGGCTTGGGGGAAATACACCTCCCTACACTACTTTTTCGTTTGGTGGATCTCAAATCCCTCAAATGACTCCTAATATGGGAGTCATTCCTGCTCTTAACCCCGGGTCCAATCCTCCTACTTCTGGGTGGAATAGTCAACCTGACAAACAAGCTTCGACTCAAGTTCCATACTACAACCCTACCTCCTCAGTGAAGGTTTCAACCAATAATTTTGGCATGACAAATCCACCTCTATCCTATGGGTTCCCACCCAGAGGAGGTCAATTTCATGCTTTGGGAAACTCCCAACCTGGATCCAATCCGGTTGGGGGAAATTTCTATAACCTTCAACAGAACATTCCTGCTGGAATGATGCCCAACCAACCCTATATGAACTATCCCTAAGGAGGTTCTTATAATCCCAGATAGGTCCATGGTGTTTACCAAAACCATGGATGGCATGTAGTTCCACAAGAACAGTCTTTCCCGGGAGGTTGGGGCCAGATGACACAACCCTGTATCCCTTTTTTGGCCTTGCTGAATCTGCCAGATTCTTCTAAGTTAAGGAAAGAACCCATGAATCATGATCCTACATGGCCCCCCATCCCCACCAAATTTCCTTCGGACATCCTGAAGTTCAAGGGTAAGAAAGGAGAGGATCATGGTGATCACGTCACTACCTTTCACCTTTGGTGGTCATCGAATTCCCTTAATCACAATTCTATTCGATTAATATTATTTCAATGCACCCTCATTGGATTTTCTATGAAATGGTATATTGAGCTACCTAAGGGGGCATATGGGACTTTTAGTCAGTTGGTGTTGGTCTTTCTTAACCACTTACAGTTGCCCATCTATTATGATGTTGGCCTAGAATTGTTGTCAAATTTACGCCAAGATACCTCCACTCATATCTTAGACCATATATAGGAGTGGTGTAGATGAAAGAGGTTGATTAAGACCCTTATACCCCTGACCTTTATTTTAGAATGGTTTCTTAAGTATTTCCATGCTCCTATCTCGAAGGAAGTTGCCAATTACAAGGTTACCACTGAGGAAGAAGAGATCTTTAGAGCCCAGAAGTTAGACTTGATATACGCTTAGTTTTGGATGTTATACCACCTTCTTCTTGACACACCACGGTCTACTTACGACCCTAGGAAAAATCCCAGACCTCATGCTGATGACATTGTAGGTGTTGCAAATGTAAAGTCTACAGACTCGATGACAAACCAGTTGAAAGAGTTGTTTCTAAGCTAGTATGTAGGAGGGCCAGCTTCATTTGTGTCTTCCAACCCCACTCAATCAGTGAATGTACATTCTATGAAATCGTTGGCCAAACCAAATGGTAACCAACAACTAGGAGGGAATAATAAGAAAGGACGTGATACTCGTAAGGGTGGGAAAAATTGTAATAAACCCAAGGATAATGCTAATAATGAGAATATGGGTAATAATGCTAGAGAGGGAAAATGAGAAAGAAATAAGGTGAAGTTTCCTTGTAAAATTTGTACAGATGATCACCTTACCCATTTATGCCCCAAACTTGTAGAAGCTACGAGGCTATTATCTCAATCTCCTGCCATGCTGACAAATCCATTCCCACATAATCAACACATATACTTGAGCTCCTCAAATGCCATAAATGAATTTGGTGGAAGTCAAAACCAATAGTTGCAATATGGCAACCATTTATGTATCAATATGGTCGATGCGAAAATTGATGTAGCCACTTGATCTTAAGACTATAGCTCTAAACAAGTTATTCCTAGTCTATAATCTCCTCTTCCTTCTCCAGAGATGAATTTACAGATTGAGAAACTAGAGCCACTGCCTCATATTACGAAAGGAATACTCAAGCGCTCTACCCATAACCCAAATTCTAGAGTCGCCTAGAAATACTCTATTGTTGAGGACCTGGGTCAAACCCCTTGTCCGATGTTTGCTTTGGAGGTACTCCATACATGTCCCTCATAGAGGAATGCCTTACTCTCTACTTTAGGATCTCTAGAACCTAGTGGCTCAAAATTTATCAAGTTTGACATCACATATGTTAGGCCTCACTTTCCTTACCATGTGGCTTTCCAAATCCACATGGAGTACTAAAAGTATACCATCAAATGTGCGGTTGTTTATAAAGGCACTTCTATGTATGTGATGTCCTTGGTCTATTGGAAGGCTCTTGGTTCTCTGACTCTTTCCAAGTCATCGAACATGTTGAATGCTTTTGACGGTCATTCCTTCCACCCTCATGGTATTCTCCCTTCCTTTCCGATCCAATTAGTTGGGAAGATGGTAGAGGTGGAGGTAGAGGTAGTTGATGTGCCTCTTCATTATAACCTATTACTAGGTCACAATTGGACTTATGCTATGATCGTCATTGTGTTGTGCATATTCCATACTCTTTGTTTTCCTCATGAAAGGAATATCATGAAGATCAATCATTTATCCGTTGCATTGTAAATGTGTTGAACCTACACATAATAGATATAGCTAAACAATGATACACACATTTGGAAAGAGAATTTGAGAAAGAAAAAGAAGGAGAGAAAGAATGAAAGAATTCTCATTAACCGTATTCCACACTCAAAGAGTGAATAATTTAAAATAGATATAGGATACATGAGTAAATAATGCGCCATAGTGGTGTTCTATAGTGATTTGGACACAAACCAGAAGTTACGGGAGTGAACTTCTACCTAGTCTAGTCTCTCAGGAAATTATGGGAGTGAACTGCCATCTAGTTGAGTTAACTAGTCTTCAGTTAACTGACTAAACAGAGAGTAGTGAGGAGTTAACTTGGGAAATCAAGGGTAATGTGATATTCTGGTGATGATCCTAGGGAAAGTGTGCATTAGCTGGTGATGATCCCAATGTTTCATGACGACAAAACCAATGCAACATCTAAACTCAGCTCAACTAGTCAAACTAAATTGTCAATTGAAAGAGAATATTCTCCCTTAAAATATAGGAGACAGGATAATGACTAATTATGACTAATAAACAAGGAAAAACCTTAGGAAAAACCTTAAGAAAAATAAATCCTTGGTATGTGTGAAGTAAATCCAACACCCCCCTGAACATAACTATGGTGAAAATAAAGAATGGGTCTCGACAACAAGGCCATGTTAGGTACCCAAATACAAAATATACACAAACATAAATGAGGAAAGAGGGGACAACTCATGGGAAACCACCCCCCTCAAATTACAATGCATAAAAATAAATAAATGAGAAGGAACAAAAAGCAGTTGCTAAGCAACCTTGTCCTTCACTCCAAGAAGACCTCGCAACTATGCAAGTTTGCGCTTGTTGAAGATTTTGTTGAAGATGTAGATGTCTACACGGATCTGATGAAGTATATGAACCATTTAGATGCCCAAATATATCCACTTTCTCTTCTTGTAATGAATAATATCCAAATAAATTTTGGATGAAACTTTGAAAACCGTGCGATTGTTTATGGAAAAATGCTGAAATTTTGTTGATTTTAAAATGATCATAACTACACTTCCCGGACTCCATTTAGGATGATTGTTTTTTTGAAATTGGATATTTTCCTGAGATGAATTCAAATATCCAATTTGTTTCTAAAAATTTTTCTCAGAAAATATCAGAATTGAGTCAGATGTGCGTGACTCCCTTTTTGTCTCCTGAGATGCATGCATTGCGCATGCAAAAGTGTCTGCATGTGACTCCTGAGATGCATGCCATATATATTCCACATGAAATTCAGAAAAGTAATCTGAAATGGAGTAGAAATCATATTCAATTAATGGAATACAATTTTTTGCAAATACTTTTGTAGAAGACTCTTCAGAATAAGAGGCTTGATCTTTTGACGATTTCTCTTCTGGCTCTATCTTTCCAATCCCCTGCATGAAATCTTCAAAATATTATTTATTCCCAAATAGAACCTCCAACCTGGTACATAATTCATTTGGATTTGATTCTTTTGAGTCATCATATACTTGGTGGAGAATTTCTAGAGAAATAGACAAGAAGATAAATCCTATGGCCATATCTTGTCTATTGAGAAAGTCATTCTTCTCATTAGCAGAATTAGGATCTACATCCATTTCCATAGTTATTTGGTATAAGCCTCTACTTATTAGAAGAAGTAGAATATTTGGCTTCCACTTCAAATAGTTATGAGGCGTGAGAAGTATTATCGGTGAGTAAAACATAAATTCCATCTTTTTTGCATTCTTCAATCTTTAGTACCTGAAAAAATAATTTGGTGTAGCTTTTTCTTAGCAGTTCATCAGCTCTGATACCATGTAAATGTGATGAAATTTCACATAATAGATCTATATAAACAATTATACACACATTTGCAAAGAGAATTTGAGAAAGAAGAAGAAGGAGAGAAAGAATGAAAGAATTCTCATTAACCATATTCCACACTCAAAGAGTGAATAATTTACAATAGATATAGGATACATTTGTAAATAATGCACCATAGTGGTGTTATAGAGTGATATGGACACACACCAGTAGTTACAAGAGTGAAATTCCACCTAGCCTAGTCTCTCAGGTAGTTACGGGAGTGAACTACCACCTAGTTGAGTTAACTAGTCAACTAGTTTTCAGTTAACTGACTGAACAAAAAGTATTGAAGAGTTAACTCAGGAAATCAAGGGTAATGTCCTAGTATGGTGATGATCCCAAGGAAAGTGAACATTAGTTGTTGATGATCCCAATGTTTCATGGTGACAAAACCAATGCAACATCTAAACTCAACTCAACTAGTCAAACTAAAGTGTCAACTGAAAGAGAATATTCTCCAGGTGGAATATTCTTCCCTAAAATATAGGAGACTAGATAATGACTAATTATGACTAATAAACAAGTAAAAAATTTAGGAAAAATAAATCCTAGGTATGTTTGAAGTAACTCCAACATGCGTTCTCTAGTCCTAATGCATCTCTTGGACCGTTGATCCCTATGATGGACAATTCTCAACTGACAACTGAGAATATCGATGTCAGAATGTATTTTTCCCTTATGAGTACTTTCGACTTCTCGGCACCGAACCATCATGTTTATGCCATTTCCAGTAGGCTCTTATCGAAAGGGAGTTCCATTCCATTCTTCACTTCTTATTTTAGTGACTTGTGGACCCTGTGTTCCCCTACTTCGTCTTGTGAAGGTCAGTTGCATGCTGGAATGGCCATGCCACTATCGGCAACAAAGATTATGTATCAAGTTGTTCTTGACTCTTTCATCGATCCCAATCCTGTTCCCTCATCGACAGACAAGAAGGATCATGTTCTTAGGCCCGTGTGGGCCACTTTGTTGTCTTTTTCACATGATTTCCTCGATGAGACTTTTCCTTCGGATGAAGCTATCATCAAAACCATGAATGGTTCCGAAAAACCTTGGGATGATATGCATCACCGCTCGAACTACTTTGAGTGAAATAGTTGGTCACGCCATAGTTCCACTTGATATGCATGACATTTATGCCAAAGGAAATATGGAGAGTATTTCTCCTACCGTCATGATCGAAATCTTTCATACCCCTGGCAAGGTTGAAAACATAAATATCGGTGTGGATTGTTTGCCAGAAGAAATCTTGATCTACACCGAACTCTTCAATGAATTCCAAGATGTATTTGCTTGGTCTTATGAAGAGATGCTAGGAATCGACCCTCGTATTGTCAACCATGAGATTATAACTTATCCGGATGCTAAACCTGTTTGACAACATCTTAGAGCTGTAAATCCTTGAAAGGCCCTGATATTAAGGTAGAGGTGGAGAAGCTCCTTAATGCTAGCTTCATCTACTCAGTTCCCTTGAATGAATGGGTATCCAACCCCGTTCTTGTGGATACGAAGCAAGGAACCATCTGTGTATGTATGGAATTTCGTGACCTGAAAAAGGCATGTCCTAAAGACAAATTTCCCACACCTTTCATCGATCAGATTCTCGACGAGTGTGTGAGAAGCGGAGTATTTTATTTTATGGACGAATTTTTAGGATATAACTAGATTCAAATCAAACCTGAGGATCAAAATAAGATGGCATTTATTTTTCCTTTGGGTACTTTTGCATACTGGAAAATGCTTTTCGGCCTTAAAAACATTTGAGAAACCTTTCAACGTGCCATGAATTTCGCTTTTCACGATATTAAGCACGTAGTCGAAGCTTACCTTGATTATCTTGCTGCTCACTGTCGTAAGAGAGTGGATCACGTTATACACCTTCGACTTGTTTTTGAAAGATGTTGTTACTATAGAATTTGGTTGAACCCTCTCAAGTGCATCTTTTGCGTTAAGTTTGGTCATCTCTTGGGTTTTCTGGTTTCTGAGACTAGGATCATGGTGGATCCACTAAAGGTTGAGGCAATACTTATGTTTCCTCCCCCGTGCACGATTAGACAACTTCAGGGTTTACAAGGGAAAGCTAACTTTCTTCATCGGTTTATAGTGAACTATGACACTATCACTAAGGGTTTCATGTGTCTCTTGAAGAAGGAAACCCCTTTTATCTGGGATGAGTGAGCCTAGGATTCCTTTGATGCCTTGAATAAATCCTTGGTATCAGTGTCTCTGCTGAATCCTCCTGACTACAGTAGAGATTACTTGCTTTATATCGTCGCGTCTGAGGATACTATTGGTATGGTTCTAGTTTAGGAGGATGACAAGATTCACGAGCATGTCATCTACTATCTTATTTGGACTTTATTCGGTCTTGAACTTAATTATTCTCACGTAGAAAAGATAGCTTTGGCGGTCGTCCCCGCAGTCCAACATTTGCATCATTATATATTACTTTGCAATACTACTATGGTTGCTGATGTCAATCCATTTCAATACATCCTTACTGGGCATATCATAGGGGGGAAATATAATAATTGGATTGTCATTTTACAAGCATTTGATCTCTATTTCGCTTCTGCGAAATATAAGAATTCCCTATTCTTTGCGGAGTTCATATCTAATTTTCCACGATTAGATGAGGATGTTATCCATGTTGATTTGTTTGCGGAAGAACACATTTTTCTTTTCTCATCGTTTGACCCCTGGTATGGAGACATTGTTCTCTATATTCAGACCTTGAAGTTCCCTCAACATATCTCATGAGATGACCGACGACACGTAAGATACCAATCTAAGAAATATACTATCATCGGTGACATTTTGTATCGTTGAGGAATAGATAGTATCTTGCATCATTGTTTAACTCACGGAGAAGCTGAGTTTGTTTTGAATGATTTACATAGTGGGGCTTGTGGTGGTCATCTATCTGGGCTTGCGATAGCCCAAAACATTTTGTGAGTTGGTTGTTTCTAGCCTACTATCTTTAAATATTGTATTGAAGAGGTTAATAAGTGTCACCCTTGATAGGTTTTCACTCGGAAAATGTGCTTGCATCCAACCCCTCTTCACCTAGTCATTATTGTCGATCCCTTCACTAAGTGGGGGGTATACTTCATAGATTTCAACCCAACTTTGGTTGGGGGGCATCAACAAATTATTGTGGTCGTCGACTAATTCATTAAGTGGGCCGAGGCCATGCCTACAGTGAAATCCGATGGGAAGACTTCCTCCTTGTTCGTATTCAATCATATTATCACTTGGTTTGGTATCTCGAGTGATATTGTCACTGATCATGCAGTCAATTTCAAAATGAGATGATGGAAGAAATAGCAACTAAGGTGGGGTTTAGACATGGTAATTCTTCTCATTATTACCCCCAGGAAAATGGATAAGTAGAGGCCATCAACAAGTCTCTCAAGACCATTTTGAAAAAAATTGTCAGTCAAAGTAAATCTGACTAAAATATCATGCTATATCCCACACTCTGGGCATACCAATCTTCGGTCAAGACTGACACTGGATTTTCCCCTTTCCAGTTAGTACATAGTGTCGAGTCAATTTTACCTATTGAATGCAAACTATCTTCTCTTAAGTTGGTAGTCATGCTCCTACCTGACACTTATGATCTTGAGTGATGCCTTGTACACCTAGAGAGTCTTGATGAGCAACATCGAGACACCTCTACAACTATCGAGGCGAACAAAAGACATGTCAAGCTCCAGTATGATAAGTCTGTCTGTCCTTAGTTGTACTCTAAGGGTGAGTTGGTCCTCTTGTATGATCAAGCCAAAGAACCACTTGGGGAAGGCAAGTTTAAACTCATGTGGCACGTTCCTTACATCATGCCACGTGTTCTAGAAAAAGGAGCCTATGAGTTAGAAGATTATGAAGGGAATAAGTTGGTCGAGCCCAGAAATGGGATCTACCTGAAAGGATACTATGCTTGAGCCCCAGTCTTAGGAAGAACTCTTTGTATACTAATGTAATTTAGTGTTATTTTCCCCTTTCTTTCCATCTTCATCTTGCTTATCGAGTTTTTTCTTTGTTGGCAGATGTCAATAGAGTCTTCGGTTTACCTAGGATTCACAGACGGAGCCAGTCATCATACACGGAACTTAGCTTCCGCCGCTTGGGTGTTTTACTCACCCAAGTGTCTACTGGTATCTTCAGGTGGCATATGCCTAGGGCCATCCACAAACAATGTGGCCGAATATAGTGTTGTTATAGAACTTTTACATGATGCTATCTCACATGGTATTCGATGTTTAGAAGCTCTCCTGTATTCCTAGTTAGTAGTATGCCAATTGAATGACAATTACTGCGTGTGTGATCCCACTTTACTCTGACGATTCCTATGGGTACATATTTCATAACAACAATTTGATTTTATTACATATTATCATATTCCTATGAGTTCTAATCATGTATCTGATGCTTATGCTAATTTCATTTTATATTGGCAATTGTCACATAATTAAAGCAAAGAAAACCATCTCATCAATGTACACATTGTAAAATATAAGTAAAGTCGAAGATCCCTGTTTATATATTTCAAAAAATATGGTGTTTATAGTACAAAAATTGGGGCTAATACCTGCAATACACATATACAACTGGTATTACAATATCCCACAACATATACGCCTGTGGTGATAGATGTGTTTCATGATAGCAAACCATGACATTTGCAATATCTGGAAAGAGTCGTACCCATGCCCTGGGTACACCAACCACCTGTTTCTACATGGCTTCAGGCAGATCCTCTACCTGAACCATGGGTATCATGTGAGTCAAATGCGATAGGTTTCCCTGTATGTTTTGTAGGACCCTCTCATCTTTTCCTCCTGCCGCCTTGTCTCCCTGGTTCCTCCGCCAATGTCGAGGGAAGCCTACCGGTCGTCACAAACCCATGTCTGTGTTGCACAAATGTCTAGTCAATACTTAAGAACCATGCAAAAATATTTTTGTTCTATTATACAAAAAAATGAAATATGTAAAAACACTTGACAAACCTATGTCACCATAGGTGGTCCCTGGTGGGAGTGGCATGTCTGAATCTCCTCTAAAGTTGATCCCCTCGTAGGGATATTCATCCAACTAAACAACCTATCACTTCCACTAGTAGAAGAAATCCTATTTGTCAAGTGTTGAAACCCTACCTCCATCCTGCCGCCTCATTACCTTGGTCCACCATGCCATGGCTAGATCACTAGGTACTCTAGGAAGAATCTTGACTCTAGGTCCCAAACCTAGAACCCACTCAAAAAAGAAACTGCATAGGATAGAGGAAAACCAAAAATTTCTTTTACTTCCATGTTTGCACTCTGTCAACTGGCTCTTCATATTTTCCAGTAGTGAGGTACACAAGTCATATATTGTGGGTATCATACATTGCATTGCATAGAACATGAGAGGCCTTGATGCCTGGTGCAACGAGGCTGAACCTGTGATACTGGTCAATACTAGGACAATAATCTTCAGATTGAGATCATTTATTGCCCAGATAGGGAGTTGAATACTGACCTTAGGAGTCCCTACTACACAGTGGGCATTGATATATTCCTATATATTCATTCTGCTCCCTGCTCCCCATGATTTGAGGTTTACAAACTCTCCTCGGCACGATAGACCAATAAAAAAGTAAATGTCCTCTACTTCAATTCTCAATGGTTTCCCATCGATATTGAATCTCTCACTCTCAGGGTCCCAGTAACCCACAAGCATCTCGAGCAACCTCACCTGGGCTATCATTCCTTTGAGTGCCCAAAATGTATAAAATCCACATCGTTTTAAGGTTATTTGGGCCCCCAAATGTTGATCTACAACAACATCAACCTCCTCGTGCTCTCTCTCTTTGTTCAAGAACCATCCTGTCAAAGACAAATAAAAAATTGAGTTAGAACCCTTTAAAAATTGTGTTTGCGTGCCTATACATGGCCTACTTCAATTATAGTTGCATGTATGGCTTGATATATGCTCCCTGTAGTTTACACAAGGGTGTATACCTCATCGTATACGCGACTTGATTAAATTCATCCTGCGTACACTGAAAATCACATTTTGTGCCCTCAATAACTAAAATTTTAGAACCTAATTCAAAAATTTAATCCACTGAAATTAAAGAGGAAGAGAACAAGAATCACCTGATCCAGATGGTTTATGATTTCATTTCCTGATGCTTTCACAATCGTCGTTTGAATCTCAGAGGTATTTTGGTCCAATTTGCACTAGTTGGGTAAAAAATCAAAATGGTATAGTAATTTTTTATTTTGTTACTATTTATAAGTTATTTTTACCCACTTTCTATAGTTCTAAGCCATTTTTTCACCTAATGGACTAATACAAAGGTGGATTGAGTTGGTCTTTGCAGTTTTAACCTGGGATTCTTGCTGATTTCAACATTATGTGTGTCGTTCGTCACCACAGGAAGGTATTTTCATGACCCAACATATAGGATAGGTATCCACTCCGTTATGCATTTCCGCATTATCCTATAACTGTCACTTTGTATGCCCTAGGTATGAACCCATTTGTTACGACACAGAACCTTCCATCTTCTATAAAGTAGTGTCATAATCAAGTGGTAGAGACTTACCGAACATGGGTGCCCTAGTTATATCCCCTATTGCATCTAGTGCCCATACAGAGATATTTTCATAGGACCAAGAGTCCCTCATAGCTCGTACTTGACTTGATGTTGAGCCTTATTTCTCACTCATAAAAATGCGACCTTATTCCCCGAGGACTCCCACATGAGTTTTATTTAAGATCTTTTCCAACTCGTCTTTAAAAAAATGAAAATATTTCCGAGTGATTTGTCCCTTTCACACTCGTTAAATTGGATTTGAAAGGCCGTGAGTCTTAGTTAAGCTCTTTTCCGACTCATTATCAAAAAGGGAAAAGATTTCTGAGTGAACTTGTCTCTTTCACACTCGTAAATTGGTTTTGAAAAGACGTCTATTTGGCACAAGTTTATCCCTTTTTTCACACCAAGTAGACTAAAAGACATAAAAAGGGACATATTTTTGGCATTAATTTGCGATTGCATCTCATGCCCTTGCTTGCAGTATTGAGCCTATAGCTGGTTCTCACTTTGCATTATAAACCATTTTCCTCAGCAGTTTTGCATCCTCAACCAAGCAGAGCCTTATTTATATCTTTCATAACTTGACACCCTGTACCTAGGAGGGAACATACCCCCAAGTGTCCATCTCCCACATGCATTTCCCTGCATTGAGAATAGGTATGTTCCATTGTTGGAACTAGTTTTGCTTACTTCCGACACTTGTTTCCTCCTCTGTATCATAACATTCATTTTTCTATGAAAAAATAAAAAAAGACAGGTGAGAAGGGAGTATTATCTTATGTTGGCAAGAGTCTTGTCACCTTTGAACAGAGCACAAACTTATTGAGTCCATTCATCATCATAATTTTGGGATTAGAATGGCCTTAGGAAGCTAAGCTCGTTAACGATTCTTCTCTACCGACTGGTTACTCTTCTAGTCCCTATAGATAATTTCATTGATGCCTCCTGCATCTCATGGTTTCATCATTGGTCTATGCTACAAGAGTCCTCCATATGTTTCATGCTCTTGTTCAAATGAATTATTTCAACCTGTGTTGGCCACTCCTTAGAACTCTTGACTTTGCATGTCGGCCATACCCCCAGTTTGTCTCAGAATCATATGATATTGTAGTCCTATCATGCACCCTAGCCCTACTTTCATCAATGGTAGGTAACCTTGAACCCAATAGTCAACATTTCATCATGGTTTCTTGACTGGGTGGTTTCCCTTGTGTTCAATGACAAGAAATCTATTCACATATCGGGATTTGTGCAATGTCTTGGATGCCATTAGCCTTATTTGTGGTTTCCTCGCCTTTGTCAGCAGTTCTCACCATTGGCTTCCATTCAAAGGGTATTTTTCATGTACCGCTTGCACTTGTCCCATGGGAAATACACATAGGGTCATTGGTTCATGAAAATGTTCTACGTCTGATTTTCACCAAATCATGAAGCTCATGATTTGTACCTCGTGTTGACTGATGAGATATGCCTTAATGCTCTCCTTTCAACAAGTCTCTTTGCATTGAATTCATCTCATTTATTATGGTAATGGTACCTAGAGTCTTATGAGTACCTTGAGGCTTGTAGTCATTAGTGGCATGATCTCTTGCCATCGGCATTTGGGAATACATCAATGTATCTTGATCGATGGATTCTTTAGTTGTTCGACACCGAATCCTCTATTCACACTTGTAAGAATGTACTTGGTTCCTTGATACTTACTCTAATTATCAGTAGGTTGTCTCAAGTTTGTTAGCGGTATACATCAATGATCGGTAATCAAACAATGTCTCATTGTGCTTGACCTCAACTCCTTTATTCACATGATGTAGAATTGCACCCTTGGCGGATTGTGTAGAAGACTTGAAGACATCACTATATGGTCATAGATTTCCTGATCTGTTGCTTCCTTTTCAGTGGACCAATACCTACATGACTTCAGTGATCATGGGAGATCATTTTGTACTCTGTCGTATACAGATATTTTCAGTTTGGTTTTTGAGATTGTTTCAACTGGGTCTTGTTCGTGACTATGACAACTATTAGCATGTAACCACATTTGTATTTGCCTATTCATGGCGACAGACACTTGTTTGGTATATTTTTCACATGGATATGTAGTGTAATTTTATTGGCAGTCATGTCTGCAAAGTCAGTGTAGAAGGTAATGAGCAACGAGTTCGTACCGCCGGTCCCCTACCACTCCACTTCTGGGTTATTTATAATGTATTTCGGTCATCGTAGATACTCCTTTGACCTCACACACTAGGGGGAATCTGTTAGAGAAATATTTTCCTCACCCTATGTAATATTGCAAAGAGGGCCTTATTCCATTTCCCTATGAAGACTTATCTTCCCCATTGATAAAATCTAGAGACAAAAATAAATAAAAATCCACATGTATGCATCTTTCACACTATACATCAAGCGTATATGTAGACTACTCTACTACAGCTCATGTGCATAGGGATTTGTGCCCAAAAATGAAAATTAAATGTCAGGTTTCCATTGCATGATAGGAGGCCTCTGATCCTTGGCCTTCAATATACTAGAAACATTCTGACTCGTCCCTTTAGTTCCATTTTGAAGGATATAAATGGGTCAATTCTGAGCTATGGAAAAGGAGAAGAATTCAACTTTGAGAGGAAAGTTACTTTGGAGAAATTATTACTTCATATTCAGTCTGCATCCCTTTGTCCTTTAATTCTAAACACAGTGTTCATTCCCCAAGCTCTCCCCTTATTGATGGAGAACCCCATTGTCTCCCTTCTATGATCTTGCCTTTGGTGGAGGATTGAAGTGGTGGAGGCCCAACTGGAAGGAACTTAGTTTCTTGGTTTTGAACCATGCTGACACGGAAGTCTATATTATTTTCACTTCTGTTGATCATTTATTAATAGAAATACTCCTTTCAGGTCCAATTGATATATTACAAATATATGAGTTATTATCCATGGGCGTATTTGTTATGTTTATTAATGGATTATGCTATCTAATGTGCTAAGCTTTTACATTATCACCATATGCTTTCTTGTCTTACTTATTGAGAACCAGTTGCAGGTATAGAGCTTTGGGTTTAAGTGATCAACAATGGACTTCATCAAACATCTAGACGAGGTAGGCATATTTTTTTATCTCGCTTCCATATTGGTTTATATGTCATATGTTTGGAAAAGAGATGATTTCTGCAGTCATTTCCATCTATTTTGGTTTACCCTAGCCATAGAGATATTTTCCTCATAACAGGCTGGTGTGGAGTCACCAAGGTCACACTCAGTAGTGTATAAATTCCTTTTATTGAGTGCTTGGATCACTAAGGAAAATACACACAGATAGAAAGGGAGGACCTTTTCTAGTGTGGAGTCTCCAAGGTCACACTCAATAGTAGAGAAGGACCTCTACTTGAGTGATTGGATGATGATTCAAGAAGACCAAGTGAGATCGGAAGAGCGGTTCAGCAGGAATGCCGAGACCGATCTC
>CBVK0100020684.1:0-36614 GCA_900067695.1 Picea abies
GACCTGGTTGTGACCTTGTTTCAACTGCCCATGAAAAGTGTGGTCATGGATATTGTAGTGGCCGATGTCCCCCCCAAGTTCGGTATGTTGTTATCAATATCTTGGATAAAAAGACTAGGGGGAACCTTGCAGATGGACCTCACATACGCTACTATCCCAGTGTTTGGAGGAGAGCATAGAAGACTATACAGGGAAGCGCAATTGGCCTATATAATCAGTGATGAGGCCAACCCAACCAACCATCCCATTTTTGCCTTAGATACTGATCTAGGTTCCAGTGTGCTTTAACTCACTCATGCTCCCGAACCTCCTCTTGAACTCAGAAAGCAACCCACCATGTCCCCTAATTTTCCTTCCTCCATCACCCCCGTCTGGAAAATGTTCTTTGATGGAGCCTCTTCCAGGGAAGGTGCTAGAGCTGGGGTGGTTTTTGTGTCACCCGCTTAGGAAACCATATCTCTATCATACAAGCTGGAATTCGAAGCTACCAACAATGTGGCAGAGTATGAGGCTCTTGTTCTGGGATTAAGAGCTGCGAGGGAAATGGGAATTCAGGAGGTAGCAGTGTTTAGTGATGCAGAGTTGGTGGTCCAACAGATCAGAAACACTTATCAGGCTAAGCATCCTTGACTCAGGAGCTATAGAAATGAGGTGTGGGACCTAGTTGATAGTTTCTTCTCAGCATTTAACATTTCTTTCATCCCAAGAGAGGAGAACATGATGGCAAATTCCTTGGCTACATCAGCAAGTAATTTCAGAGTACCCTTGCCGCCTAAATGCAGATATGATCTAGAAGTGAAATATAAGCCCTCCATACCTGACAACGTCAAACATTGGAAGGTATTTGAGGATGATCTTGAGATCAAGAAGTTCTCGGAGACTGTCAAAGAATTTTCAGAGATGCATATCGATCGAGACTCTGTCTCTGAAGAAAATCTTGATGGGGGTAGTTTTCTGAATAAGATTGCAGAGCGTAACATTGTGCAGCTGCCCAACAATCATAATCCAAGGGGACTGGTTCCTTTGGAAAGGATTTTTTATAGAAATGATGTGTCATTAAAAGGAAATACCTCGGAGGATGACACTGGTACTATTCAGTGCGACATTGGGACTGAGAGTGAGCCCAAGTTTGTCAAATTGTCAAGAAGTCTGACAAAGGAGCAGAGGTCCGCATACATTGAACTTTTGAGGGAATTTGCTGATGTGTTTGCCTGGACCTATGAAGACCTCAAAACCTATGACACCTCTGTCATCGAGCATAAAATCCCATTAAAAGAGGAGGCAAAGCCATTTAGGTAGAAGATGAGATAGATCAATCCTATGCTACTGCCTATCATGGAGAGGGAAGTGAAGAAGCTGCTTCAAGCTCAGATCATTGTGCCACTGAGATATTCAGAGTGGGTGGCCAACTTGGTGCCAGTAAGGAAAAAGAATGGAGAGATCCGGCTCTGTGTAGAATTCAGAAACCTGAACAGGAGCTCACTAAAGGATAACTACCCCTTACCAAAGATGGGACATATACTGCATATGGTAGAAAGAGCTTCCAGGATGTCCATGATTGATGGTTTCTCTGGCTACAATCAGGTCTTTGTTCTGCCCAAGGACAGGGAAAAGACAACATTCACCACTCCATGGGGCACATTCATGTATGCCAAGATGCCGTTTGGATTAATGAATGCAGGGGAAACGTTCCAGTGTGCCATGGACATAGATTTCATTGGGGAAAAGGATAAATTTGTGGTCATCTATCTGGATGACATCATAGTGTTTTCAAAGTCGGATAAAGAACACTGTCGTCATCTCAGGAAAGTTTTCTTGAAATGTAGGAGTTTTTGAATTTCATTAAACCCTAAGAAATCTATGTTTGCCATGCAGGAAGGAAAATTACTAGGCCACATAGTATCAACGGAAGGAGTCCGGATTGACCCTAGCAGAGTTGAGGCAATACAAGCCTTGTCAGTCCTGAGGTCCAAGAAAGAGGTCCAATCCTTCCTTGGAAAGATTAATTTTCTGAGGAGGTTTGTGCCTAACTTTGCTAAGGAGGTAAAACTTATAACAACCATGTTAAGGAAAGGAAATGAAGTGAGGTGGACTTCTAAATCGCGACATTCCTTTGAGAAAATAAAGAAGGCCTTGACAGATGCCCCTGTGCTTATTAGCCCCGACTACTCAAAGGATTTCCTTATTTTCTCCTTTGCCTCATCTGACATGGTGGCTGCTATTTTGTTACAAACAAATGAGGTTGGACTTGAACAACCTATCGCCTATTTCATCCGAGCATTGAGGGATGCCGAAGTCGGGTATGACACTATGGAGAAGCAGGCCTATGCCCTGGTAAAGGCTCTCAAGGCATTCAAAATTTATGTCGTGTAGTCAAAGATAATTGCCTATGTTCCCTCGACTATTGTTAAAGACATTCTTATTCAGACTGACATAGACGGGAGAAGAAGTAAATGGATAGCCAAAATCCTGGAATTTGACCTAGAAATAAGGCCCACCAAATTGATCAAAGGTCAAGGTTTAGCCAAGCTGTTGGCTGAAGCAAACTGCCAAGCTCCGGGGATAAGTTTCATAAACGAATGCTCAGGAATTCCACAAAGTCGGTTGTCTGAAATGGACCCTTGAAGAGAGCCCCCATTAGCTCGATGTCCTTGGTATAAGGATGTCATATACTTTCTGCAAGACTTGGTATAAGGATGTCATATACTTTCTGCAAGAGTTGCGGCCCCCAGACGGTCTGCAAAGAAACAAAGCAAGGGCTCTGAAACTTAAGGCAGTTAGATATTGGCTGATCGATCAAGTGTTATATTGGAAAGAACCCCTGGGCTTGCTTTTGAAATGCATGAGTCCACAAGAGGCCCAAATGATCGTGGCTGAATTTCATAGCGGCCTGTGTGGAGGGCACCATTTCTGGAAAGCCACAACCCACAAAATCCTTAGGGCTGAATACTACTGGCCTATCGTGTTCACTGATGTCTGCAAAAGGGTCAGAGCCTGCATCAAATGTCAAAAAATTGCAGGAAAGCAACAACTCAAGTCTCTGCCGTTAAATCCAGTGGTGGTTTCAGGACCTTTCCAGCAGTGGGGCCTAGATTTCATTGGAGAAATTCACCCTGTTTCCAGTGGGCAGCATAGGTGGATCCTGACTGCTACAGATTTCTTTACTAAGTGGATTGAAGCTATCCCTACCAGGAGTGCTTCCCACAAGGTAATCATTGGATTCCTAGAGGACCTCATCACGAGATTCGGCTGCCCAAGTAAAATTGTCACTGATAACGCAACCGCTTTTGGGTCCAAGCCATTGGCCAAGTTCTACGAGTAGGTCAAAATCAAGCTGATTCACTCCACCCCATATTATCCACAGGGCAACGGTTTAGCAGAATTCTCCAACAAAATCCTGATAAGGATCATCAAAAGGCTGTTGGAAGACAACCAGAAGGCCTGGCATTCCAGATTAAAATTTACCCTATGGGCCGATCGAGTGACCACAAAGAGATCTATCGACGTCTCTCCTTTCCAATTAGTATATGGAGCGGAGGCTATTTTCCCTTCTCATTTAGCCATTCCTGTAGCAAAATTCCTCCAAGATCATCAGGAGGAGCCCGATGACATGATCAGAAGGATTCATCAGCTAGTGGAGGTCCAGCAGGCCAGGGAGCAGACAATGGACAGAATTCAGGACCATCAACAAAAGATCAAGTAGGTTTTAGATAAGAAGGCCAAGAAGGAGTGGTTCCAGATAGGAGACCCGGTGCTGAAATGGGATGCTCCTAAGAAAGATAAGGGAAAACACAACAAATTTGAAGCCCTATGGATCGACCCTTTTAAAATCTCTGAGACTTTCTCAAATAACACGTACAGATTGCGAGGTTTGGAAGGCGAAGAAGTTTTCAGCAGCCTAGTGAATGGGCATTTTCTGAAGAAATGTTTTGTTTAAGTCTCAGATGGCTTCTTTGTTTGTAAATATTGTCCTTTTTGTTTCTTTGTTCGTTTTCATTTTTATTTTTCGTCCTAATAATGACTCCATAGCCCAACAACAAGGCACTGGAACTGCAAAATGAGTCCTTAGAGCATCGCGGGGATGACTCTATCCCCCATGGAGCCTAATGTTAGCAACAATTTTGGTATCGGGGCACAAAGGTACACATGTCTGCAGGATTGCCCGGGAAGCACCCAAGCGTAGCACGGAGGAACCCCTTTTCAGTTACAATTCGAGCGAATGGGCAAGGTTTTGTTGATGGCCACCGAGATCCACCTATAAAGCTGATCAATGGTCGTTTGGATTTTGGGGCTGCCAAGTTGTCCCGGGGTTAATGCAAGAGATGGCTCCAATAATTCAAGACAAATCTGGGTCATCCGATCCAATTGGGATAGGTGGCTTCCAGTCGGTGTATCGGGGATCAGAGTTTTAGGAAACAAGGAGCCTCCCATTCATTGCAGTTGAAATTGCCGATCGACGAAATGCTGAAAGCACCTTTGGAGCTGAGCCCACGGTCCTAGCACCAGGTCACTTGAAGTGAGCCTATTAACGAGGGCGGCTCCCTTTTAAATATCGAATGCCCCCTCGTCCATTCATCCTAAGGATGCGTGGCGCAAGATCTGGCCGCGTCGACGTTTCGACATTCAGGAGTTCATGGGGTGAAGGTGTTATGTCTTTGAACATCGCGAAACCCCGAACCCTGACAGCGCTGAAAATGCTAAAACTGGAGCCAGCGACATCACGAAGCATTTTTAGTCAGCCATCTAAAGGAAACACTTGGCAGCAAATTGAGCCATCTCGGCATTTCTCCCATCGTGAATCCAAGATGCAAAGAGTAGCTCCGTTATATCCCGATGCGTGAGGTGCCGGGAGAGTCCCGGACCCAGGCCCATGGTATCGTCGGGAGAGTTAAGAGCCGACTGATCTAGAGGGACGTGTGGTGCCAGATTAGGCCATCTCGGCATATCGCTCATCGCGATTTCGATCAACAAGGATCAGCCCCTTCATACTCGTGAACACCGAAAGCGCCTTGGGAATAGGCACGTGGTCATAGTCCGTGGTCACTTGGAGGAAGAAAGGAACTGTGTAAAGAAGGCTGAGGCGCCGAGTTCAGTTACATAGGGGATCGTCGCAGCCTCCAGGTGCCATCGGATCCGATCTCCATACTGTTCCTCGCCTGGAGTAAATGACAGCAAGAGCGGGTGGTTGAAACCTCCTTTCATTCATTAAGTGAGGGGATGGAGGATCTGGCAAGCCGTCTGCCCGAAGAGGTCCTGTGCATCGATTTTCTCAAAGAAACCATGCTGAAGTCCTCGAATCAACAGAGAAGTCTGTGCACACTAGCCCAACACTTAATGGCTTAGCTACCCTCCTTGCAGGAGCCATGCGTAATAAAGATTGCACTTAAAGAAAGATATCAGTACGAGTTCGATTGAAGGGACATCAAGCTTTGGGTGACTGGACACGCCTCTGTGAGGTGAATTTTCCTGAGTATATAGACTCAGTATTTGTATTTTGTAAGCATCGATGGTTGAGAAAAGCTCCTGATTGTAAGGTTTTGATGAAGTGCTGGTCACTCTGGTTGATGTAAAAGGCATTTGAGATTTCTTACTTTATGGATGTCAGCTTCCCTTCCATTTCTTTATGTATTGTGTTAGAACAACTCAGAATTGGAGGATCCAGTCGAGTCGTGGCTGTTATAGGATGATGTAGGTTGGATCACTGTAATAGTCACATTGTTTCTAATCGATTCTTATGATGTTCTCAGCGCTGAAACGACTTGGAATTGAAGGATTCAGTCGAGTCACCCCTCAGCTCTTTGAAACTCTGGACCAAGAGGATCTTGGCTTCTGAGTTTTTCTTCTTCAAGCTTCCGGAGGCCTGTTGCCCGAGGCATTCTTGGTCACCCTCCTCACAAGTCTTCCATCTACCACCCTTTAATCAACTTACTGACAGAATTTGGATCAAGATCTCCCTTGCTTTCTACATACCAGGCCCAGTTTCCCAAGTTAAAGCTATATTGTCTTGAGTCTTCACCATCTGATCACCCCATTAAACAAATCGTGACATAAAACTGATGGGCGTTAGGCTCTGCTCTTGCAAGCAATCCAGGGGTGACTTTTGATGCTAACACCTCCCACAATCGTCAAAATGCCAATGTCCAAGAAGATCGTATCGCTAATAAAGGAATGAGGTTGCAAGCATAAGACATTGAGCTACATTGGAATGAAGGATTCTATATCAGCTAAGAAAATTATGATTAAAGAAAAATAACATAGACAATAATTACCCTGACAAGTTGATATATGGCCTTGTTATGGAGCTCTAAGTAAAAGGATGGATATTTCGCCCGAGCATAAGAATGTCTTCAGTAAGCTCGAGTGCTTGTCTACATTCGAGTGCTTGCCTACACTTGCCTACATAGAGAGTTCGAATGCTTGCCTATAAGAGATATTTCAAGTGCCCGTCCCTGTGCTAGTTTGTTGAAGAGATAGCGAGGATATCAATTTGCTACACCCTTGGAGTGGCCCAATCCTGGTTGTGCGATTGACAGATGCAAAGGAACAAAGATAGGGAAAATACGAAAGCGTTCATGAAAATTGCAACACATTTGGGGAGTTGTTTGAAAGTTGACATACTATAAATGATGAATGCAACAATAATTATTACACTACTCATGGTGCACTTAAAAATGTCACGACAATTGGCATAAAATCGCTCATCTTGAAAAATGTCATGGAAAATTCTCATCATTTATTACTTTCCATCTGTCAACAATGTCTGCATCATTCATTAGTTTCCAACTCCGTGTGTAAAGATTTATTTTTCTATACACAGAAAACTTTAAGCTTACACAAATATATTTTGAAAATGTCATTCTTGAAACCAGACTTAACTGTCTTCATATATAAATCATATAATATATAACTCATATCAAAGCTATGTTAGAAGAGTACTCGTATCTTAGTGTACACAATAACAATCTACTTCATTATTATATAACTCATATTTCTCTAAGTTAGAAGAGCACTGGTTAGATACTTAGTATGATGTATGTAGTATGATGTATATTTATGACAAAGCCAAACACCAAGCTTCTCTACCTTCTAGGCAGGGACTTGTTGCTCAACAACTTTTCTTGTTAAAGACACAATTTTTTATGTTATTGAGACATAAATTTAACATCATAATCAATGTTAGCTGGACTTTAATGATCTAGTCATTGGCTTTATTGAGCCATTAATCCAATGCAATTGTCAACTTTAGTGCATCTAATTTGACCTTAAGTTTGACACTAAAATTGATGTTATTTTGTTATCACACTCTTTTTAATATAAAGACATAAAGAAGATGGCATGTAGGCATGAAATTTGACATTCCACATGACAATTTTTTTTTTTTCATTTTGAGACGTATTTAACAGGTAGATACCAAATCATATCGACACTTAATGGCATGTAAAATACGAACCCATCAAATAGACGTTCTACTAAGTAAGGTATCTGTCATAATTTCTAGTAGGTATGTTGGGTATGTGTTATATTCTTTGCATGTGTGTGTGTGTGGGCATGTCAGATATGACAACTGCGTCTGACGATCCCTCTAGTAGTTCTCTTTGTGTTGTGTGCGCTAGGTGCTTTCCTAGGGGGGGTCCCAGGGGGGGCAGGTATGCCCCCCTTGGTTATGCGCATCGCCCCCAAATTTTTTTTTGGGCGTTTTTTGCTATTTTTAGTGGATTTTGCTATTTTTAGTGGTTTACTAAAAATAATCACGGTTTTAGGGATTAGGGTTTTGGTATCTACAAAATACCTAAAAACATTGTATATATTGTATAGTGAATGGTGAAATTCAATATAATGAATATAAGAAAGGTTTTCCCGGTTGAGGGTTTCCGGTATAAAATCTCTGTGTACTCTGTGTATGAGCCATTGATTAAATTTTGTTTTGCTTAAGAATCTATATGCATTTATTTACTTCACAGGTTTAAAACTTACATGTGGTATTAGAGCTCATTTTTGGCTCCAGAGGGATGCCTTTGTTGTTGAGGGTTTGGCTCGGTCTTGATAGATCAAGTTTATCTTGGGTCTGTGATAAACCTGGGTTTAGTGGGAGCTTTTTCAGTGGAGATTCGAGTATAGAAAGAGGAATAGCAAGCTCATCTAGAATCGAGATAGATAAGTTCAATGGTAAAAAATTTGAGCTATGGAAGCTGAATATGGAGGACCTTCTTGTAGACAAAGAACAATGGATCGCTGTGGATCCTAGTACACAGCTTACTGGTACACCATCTACTAGCACACAAGCTACTGGTACACAAACTACTAGTACACAAACTACGAGTACACCACCTACTGGTATGTCAAAGGAAGATTGGGAGAAGTTGGACAGAAGAGAAAGGAGTACTATTTGACTCTGCCTGGTAGATTCGGTGTTGCTGAATGTCTTAGGAGGATCTATAGCCAAGGAACTATGGGATAAGTTGGGGAATTTGTATCAATCAAAGTCCCTGGTAAATAAGTTGTTTCTTTGAAAGAAGTTGTATCATCTTAGGATGGAAGATGGAGATTATGTGACAGAACATCTAAATCCCTTTAATACTCTGGTAAGTCAACTTGGCTTTGTTAATATTATGATTGTAGAAGAAGATAAGTGTATTACCTTGTTATGTTCTTTTCCAGACTCTTGGGATAATCTGGTTGTAGCAATAGGTAGTCCCAGTCAATCTACATTGAAGTATGAGGATGTAGTTGCATCCTTGTTATCTGAAGAGATGAGGCGAAAAAGAATGGATGGTTATAGCACAAAATCTTTATTTATAAGAGGGAATACCCAAGATAGGACTCCTGGTAAGCCTTCAGGGTGGAGATCTAAATCTACAGGTAGATCTAAGTCTCCTAGAAAATCTTTGAGGAAATGTTGGAAGTGTGGTAAAACATGGCATTATAAGAAAGATTGCAAGTCTAAGAAGGTTGAAAAACCAAAGGGATCTGATAGTACCTCTTCCACAGAGGCGGAAACCTCCATTGAAGAAGGAGGTGATGTTTACCTAGCATCTACAAGTACACATGTAGACCGTGATGTATGGTTGATCAACTAAGGTGCGTCAAACCATATGACACCTCACAGGGAGTGGTTCTCTAAATATGAAAAATATGATGGTGGTGATGTATTCCTAGGATATGACTCGACAACAAAAATCTTGGGACATGGAAGGGTTAAGTTGCTGCTAAAAGATGGAAGGATTAGAACTCTCCCTAGGGTTTTTCACATTCCAAAACTAGCCAGGAGCCTAATATCTATAAGCAAGATGGATGATGTAGGAGTGGATACTGTATTTGGAAAGAACACTTGCAAGATGGTATGAGGAGAAATGGTGTTGATGAGGGGAGTTCAGTGTGGAACTCTGTATAAGTTGTTGGGAAGCACTTTTACTAATGGGTGTAACAGTTCTATTGTCCATGAGCAGAGAAATGAAGGAGACAAGACCAATACTATCCCAGAAAAGAAGACCATGTTGTGGCATCAAAGACTGGGGCATATTGGAGAAAAGGGCCTTCGAACACTACACGGTAAAGGCATGGTTGAAGGTATGTCTGATTGCACTTTGGATTTTGATTTCTGTGAACATTTCATATATGGTAAACAAAATCGAGTAAGATTCCCATCTGGTGCTACAAGAGCAAAGGGGATATTAGAGTTGATACACAATGATGTGTTTTCTTAGAAAGAAATCTGAGGTATTTGATAAATTTAAAGAGTTTAAGGCTCTGGTAGAAAATCAGACAGAGAAGAAAATAAAGGTATTGAGAACAGATAATGGTGGAGAATTATGTGGAAATGAATTCGAAGAATTCTGTAAGAAGTGTGGTATAGAAAGGCATAAGACTACTCCATACACTCCTCAACAGAATGGAGTTGCAGAAAGGATGAACATGACACTGATGGAAAAAGCGAGGAGCATGCTCAGTGGTGCCGGGTTAGGACAAGAATTCTGGGTAGAGGCAATGAGTACAACATGTTACCTGGTCAATCGATCACCTTCATCAACGTTGGGTGATAAAACTCCACATGAGGTATGGCATGGAAAGAAACCCTCTCTTCAACATCTTAGAGTGTTTGGTTGTGATGCTTATGTACATGTTTCAAAGGAAAATAGAAGTAAGCTAGATAAAAAGGATGAAAAGTGTATCTTTATTGGTTATAAAGATGGTGTGAAATGTTATAAGCTTTGGAACCCAGAAACAAAGAAAACTGTTTACAGTCGAGATGTTGTTTTCAGAGAGGTAAAAGATGTGTCCAAATAGGAATTCCTACCAACACAAGACGAACCTGAGAAAATAGAGCTTGAGTTGGATGATGCAAAATCTGAATCATATGAAGAAGAGGAAATAGAAGAAGAAGAAGAAAAAGAAGAAGAAGAAGAAGAACCTCATACCCCAATATTGAGGAGATCGGTGAGAGATAGAAGGCAACTGGAAAGGTATAGTCCACCTGCTTTTCGTTCCAATTTTTCTTTATCTATTACTGATGATGATCCCAGAACTGTTAGGGAAGCAGTGAATTCAGAGGATAATAAACTATGGAAGAAGGCCATGGTTGAAGAAATGGATGTCTTGGATAAGAATGAGGCATGGGATATAGTTAAGTTGCCATCTAGAAGAAAATCTGTTGGTAGCAAATGGTTGTTTAAGAAGAAGATTAATGCACAAGGTAAAGTGGAGAAATACAAAGCTCGGTTAGTAGCAAAAGGTTATTCCTAGGTAGAGGGAATTGACTTTGGTGAGATTTTTTCTCTTGTTTCTAAGTTAACTTCTATTAGATTGATTTTATCTATTGCTGCTGCTTTTGATCTTGAAGTGGAACAGATGGATGTGAAGACAACATTCCTACATGGGGATCTGGAAGAAGAAATCTACATGAAGCAACCGAAAGGATTTGTAGTGAAGGGAAAGAAAGAGCTGGTCTGTAAGCTAAAGAATTCACTATATGGTCTGAAGAAATCACCTAGGATGTGGTACCAAAAGTTTGACACATACATCCTTGGATTGGGATTTGTAAGAAGCAGGGATGATCACTTTGTATATTCCAAGAAGGTTGGTAATAACTTCATTTTTGTAGTGTTGTATGTTGATGACATGTTTTTGGTAGGAAATAATATCGATGTTATCAAGGAGGTGAAATCCCAGCTATCCTCCAAATTTGACATGAAGGATCTCGATGTTGCTAACTTCATTCTGGGAATGGAGATTAAAAGAAATCATGCAAACATGAAACTCTGGTTAAATCAGAGAAAATATGTTGAGACGATATTGTAGAGGTTTAATATGCATGGAAGTAAACCGGGCAAGGTTCCTATTCCTATAGGTGTAAAGTTATCTGTAGATCAGTGTCCCAAGACACAGGAAGAAGAAGAGGACATGTTCGATGTTCCGTATGCTAGTGCAGTTGGCAATTTGATGTATGCAATGGTCTGTACTAGACTGGACATTTCACATGCAGTGGGATTTTTGAGCAGGTATATGTCAAAACCAGGGAAGGAGCATTGGACAACAGTAAATAGGGTCTTCAGGAATCTTCGTGGCACTACCGGTTATGGATTGTGCTACCAAGGAAGACCAGGATTAGACAGAGTGGTGGAAATACATGGATTTGTTGATGCAGACTGGGCTAGAGATCTAGATCGTAGGAGATATACAAGTGGGTATATGTTTAACCTATTTGAAGGAGCAATCAGTTGGATGAGCAAAAGATAGGCTATAGTGGCACTCTCAACTATAGAAGATGAATACATGGAAACCACTCATGTAAGCAAGGAAGCAGTATGGTTACAAAGATTGTGTTCAGGTATTGTGTTGGTAAAACAAGCAGTGAGATTAGATTGTGATAGTTAGATTGCAATCTTCCTGGCAAAGAACCCAACTTATCATTTGAAGACAAAGCATATTCATGTTCAATATCACTTTGTGAGAGACATGGTTGAGGAAAAGAGGGTGTTGCTGGAAAAGATTGACACTTTGAAGAATGTTGCAGATTCATTGACAAAGTCTGTGAGCATAGAAAAGTTCTCCTGGTGTAGAGTAACAATGGGCATTGCTACCCTGGATTGTTGACTATATAATCCCCTAGACCCTTGGATGCAAAGAAAACAACAAGTGGGAGAATGCTGAGTATGTGTTATATTCTTTGCATGTGTGTTTGCGGGTGCGTCAGATATGAAAATTATGTCTGATGATCCCTCCGGTAGTGATCTTTGTATCGTGTGTGCCAAGCACTTTCCTAGGGGGGGTCCCCCCTGGTTACGCACAGCGTTCGGGGTAGCGCCCAGAAATTGGTTTTTGGTTAGTTTTTGCTATTTTTAGCGGTTTACTAAAAATAATCCCTGTTTTAGGGATTAGGGTTTTGGTATCTACGAAATACCTAAAAACATTGTATATATTGTATAGTGAATGGTGAAATTCGATATAATGAATATAAGAAAGGTTTTCCCAGTTGAGAGTTTTCGGTATAAAATCTCTGTGTACTCTGTGTATGAGCCATTGATTAAATTCTGTTTTTCTTAAGAATCTATATGCATTGCTTTACTTCACAAGTTTAAAACATCCAGAGGCAATGGCCAATATGGCATATTGGCTGGAAATACATAATGGCCAAGTGAGAATTGAATAGAAAATGTTCAAATTAAGGATTTGTGGTGCACAAATAAGCATAACGATAGTGCACATGGCTCCAGGGATCTAGAAGGATTCAAGGACAACTACATGGAGAAACAAAAGATAAAATAGATATGCACTAGAGTACATAATGAAAGTGATGCATGATGCATACAATAAAGCTAGAATGCATGTGCATGTAGTGGGCATGATGATATTGAATACTTAATTCATATTGATGTGCATTTGGTCATGTGAACATGCCTGAACATGTTTGTGTCATTCTTGTAGACTAAGAGTAGTCTGTTTTTATATGTGAAATAATGATGTCATGATAATTGAATAAGACTAATGATGGATTGTGTATCTAGGAAAAATATTTATAACATGACTGCAAATGATGTTGTTGCTATATATGAAATCCATCCATATGAAGATAAAGGAGGATGGTGGGAACTTTGATCAAGATGTTGGTAAAGGGAGCCTACGAGCTTCTACAAAAATATTAGTTGATCAGGTAGCACCAAGTAATGTAATAACAACCATGCATGTATGCATTTAGGTTGTTTATGATGCATAAATGATGAGGGAATTGAGGCAAGAGTTCCCTCAGTTAAATTTAAATTTTTGAATTGATGTTAAGGATGATTTTCTTGAGTACACAAATGTTGTTTAATGCTCATTTCTGAGAAATTTAATGGCATGTTATGTTATGTTGATTATGAAATCATAACCAAGTCAAGTCAGGAGACATATTCCTTCTATAACAATGAATGCCAATATAGATAGCCATGTATGAGGCCATGTTGTGGTTGGATATGGAAGGGATATTGTTCCATACAAGTTCATAATGGTCTTCCCTTGTATAATCGATATTTGGACTACAACCTCTTTGTCGACACTGAATATCACCAAGGGATTATATTCCTAGCATTGTATATGTGTTGAAGAGGAAGATATCTAAATGATCGAACAAGTAATTGGAAAGAGTTTGCACGATGTTTTGAGGCATTAGTTAGACCTTCAAACTCACAATGGTGGAATACATGATATTGATATGTGGTTCTAGAGTCAATGCAAGGATGCATTGTGTAGATGTGGCCATTGGTATTGGCACATTAGTTTATTTATTGGTAATGTTTGATTGCACTATGAAAAGTTTTGCACTATGAAAAGTTTGGTATGCTAGATTATGCATGTGCAAGGAATGATAGTTTCATTCCATTTAATATGAATAATAGTTGGAAGTGATTGGATTTTTAGAGTAATATAATTCTAAAATCACTTCATGGAATGATTGCAGATATTACAATGAGATGATAATGTGCATGAATACTGATAATTTGTTTGGCTGAATGAAAATTGAGAAAAAATTGCACATAGAATGGTATTGGATATGGAAATGGTGTAAGCCCATAAGGAAGATTGATACCTATAGTTGCAAGAGCCAAACATTATGCGAAGGAATTTCATGCTTGGGAAATTGGATTTCCTATATGAAACATATTTGGAAATTAATAAGTGAATTTGCTATGATGTTATCTCATGACGATTGTATGTGTATGATACAGATGATATGATGGCTATTGAAGATAGAAATGTCGAGAAGAAGGATACTATTGGGAAATTGGAACCCTATGATTGCCATAGGGTGCATATTTCTAGTGGATTTTTTGTAATGATTTAGCGCTCTCCTTGCATGTGAAATGCTTGGAAAGATAGATCGCTTGAGAGACTGTGTAGAAATGAAGGGGTTGCCTGAGCCTAGAGGATGAGTATATAGAGGAATACACAACTTAATATGGCATGGTGGATAGAATCATGAGGGAGTGTTGGGAAAGAAAAGTGAGTCGAATTCCCTCCCATGGTAGCTTTGGGAAACACAACATATCCATACAGATAATTATCATATTATGACTACAAACTTATTTGAATACATGTTTATATTTTAGAGTTGGGAACTCCTATGAATAAGATAATTGTTATATAATAAGGGTTATAACATGCATGTTTTCATGATGGATGTACATGAATAGTTGAATAATGGAACCATAAATTGAGTACCAAGAAAGAAGAGCATCAAAGAGAAGCATAGCTCAAGAACAAAGGCAAGGAACAAGTAAATTCCAGTGGACTTGTTGCAACTTGAAAGAAGAAAAGTGGAGCTAAAAGATGTAATGTAGAAGGCACATCTGCAACTATTTGAAAGTTTTGAGATTCCGTTATCATAGATAGAGTTCATGGAGTGATAGCTCTGAGAATTCCTGTCCGAATGTCTGTTAGAGCCCTGGAGGGAAATGGTACAACCTAAGGGATTGAGATGTTGAGAAGGGAGTACACTTCTTTGAGTTGTGTAGGCTGAGGGGAATGAGAGCCTACTGGTTGGAATTGATGTAGGAATCAACAAATTATGAAAGTGATTGCAGTTTAGATTCCTAAAGTTGCATCTTTGATATTTCCTAGCTGGTTGTGCATTAGAGCCTAAGGGGAGTGGTATAGCCCAAGGGACTGTAGAGAAGAGAAGGGGGTACACTACCTTGGGTTGTACAAACTAAGGGGAAAGAGCTATTGTTAGTTGAAACTACAGCCAGATTATAAAATGTGAAAATCGTTGTGTATGATTTTGGGTCAAAGTGCCTATGTATATATGTCCTGGCCAAGGTGCTTGTGTATATATATTTGGGTTGGAGTGCATGTGTGATATTAGGCCCAAGATACTAGAGTTGTGATATGTATGTATACTTATATTATGAAATGCACCGAGGACAGTGCAAAAATAAGGGGGAGGGGATGTAACCTCCCTAGTTTTAAATCCCTGCAAATTATAATGTAATTATGTAAATGTGATTTAGGATGGTGAGCCAATATGTTTAGGCCGGAGAGCCTATACTAATTTATATGGAAAATGTCCATTGGATTCATTAATAAAAATAATAATCATTTATTGTGATATGCGAGGGACATAAATGATGGGGGGGGATATGATTTCCATAAGAGAGGGGGCTAAAGGGGAATCCAAGGGGAAACTCATGTCATTTTCCTGAGTTAATATTCCATTACCATCTAGTCCTTATTTGAATTATTAGACACTCAATCATTGAATTCATGTAAGATGGTGGGCGTGAGGAGTCACATCCCATATTTATTGAGAGCATGGGGTTGAAGCAAAATCAACAACGGGGAGAGTGAAAGTCAATTGGCTTGGGGGAAAATGAAATTCTTATAGGAAAATAAGACAATTTTTACATGCTAAGTGTTGGGAAGAGCACCATGAGCCATGTTTTGCTTGAAGGAAACCATTGTTGGGCTTCATTTATGCTAAGAAAGAGGCTTGTGTGGCTGGAAAAATGAGCTATGTACCTATGGAACATTTTTCTATTGAGGGAATGGTTCATGAGCCTTGTGAAGGCTGTTGTGAACACTCCTGGAGCAATGGAGAGTTCTCAGAGTCACCAAATATGATATTCCTCACCAAATGAGTGCACTGGGGCTCTGGAGGGAAGTAGGAAGGCCTAAGGGATTGTGTGCATTGAAGGGAGATCCCATTCCTTGGGTTGAGCAAGTTGAGGGGAAGAGAACTGGTGGATTGGAACTGCTGTTAGAGTAGAACTTGGGTTTTGAGATGCTGAATGTGGAGAGTAGACAACTAAGAGGGCCATAACTCCTTGTGGGATCATAGCCTCAGCTTGGGGGTGGTTTGATATTGAGAGAAAATGAATAGAAATCCTATGGCTGGGAGGAATGTCCTTTGTACACAACCAATTGGTAACTTTATAAATATATGAGTTTTCTGTTATTCTTTATGATGTTAATTCCATTCTGAAAATGGTTTTATATGAATGTTGTGTTTTTGTTGTTTTTCTTGAATAGTTGAATTAATAGGTTTTATAATTGTTTCTAATTGCATGTAAATTTTATGGGCTTGCTACCCCTTGGTTTATTTTATATGCATGGGGCATTTTTAAATTTCATGTTAGCAAGAAAGAATGTTACAAAAAAGACAACGCACGACCTTTTCAAGGACATGTGTTGAAATGGATCTCTCAAATGTCCTCCTTGAAGAGATATTGTTAGATACTGAATATGTTTGGAAATAAAAGCTAGATTATGAAAATACTAATTTTTGGTGCTAATCTTGCTTTGTAGTTGGGCACACATTCCCCTCTTGCAGAAAATGTAAGTTTTCACATGATGTAGGAGAAGTGAAGCACTCTAAAATCCATGCCAAAGGGAAATCCTTCCAGTGAAAATCTACATGGTGGGAGATGATGGAGGAAGAACATCAACTAATAAACAAGGATCCCCCTTTGGTTAGCTAGGATCCACAACTCAATCAAAATATTCCTCTCTCAATGAAAACACCTTTTGTAATACCCCTAGGATGAACCCCAATTGTAAATGTACATATAAGCTGGTGAGCTAGTATATTTTCGGCTAGAGTGCCTTTGTATATACGTTTTGAGCCTAAAGTGCCTGTGTGATTCTTAGGTTAGAAAATCTAGATGCTAAAATCCCAAAAAGCCTAACATTGTAATATGTAATCACACTCATGTTATTAATAAAAATACATCATTGTTGTAGACCATCCAGACAAAAAGAGTATGGGGTGCTAGAACTCCACTAGAAGGGAAAGCGGAGCTAAGAGTTTAGGAAAAGGGGCTAAGCCAAGGGGATTAAGCCCAAGGGAATATTATATTAATATTTCCTAAAATCTAATTATATGATATTTTTATCCTAAGTTCCTAAGGATGAGGAACGTATCACATGTTGATATTATGGTAGTTGTGGGAGGTATTTACCTCCACATGTAACCCTGACGAGAATAGAATATTCTGGGAAGCAAGATGAAACCCTAAATAGTTGGTTAATAACCCTAGAAGAAAAGACAACTCAAGAGAATGATTTGTATTAAGTTATTAGCCTCCAAGAGAAGAAGTTTTCCCAGTTAAATGACTTGGAGGACTATAAATATAGAGCGCTTGAGATCATTTGTACTCACCCTCTCATTACTGCATAAGACAATGGTGCACAAGTTTGAAGAAGAGCTGCAATTGTAGCTATTGTAATTAGCAGATTTCAGTTTTGACTTTGACTCTCTCTTGGTTATGGTTTGGAATTTCTGCTTGGCCTCTTTTGGTTATTCTTTCTTGGTGCACTATCCCTGGAGAGAGGTGTGCTACCTTGTTTGGCTATTAAGCCTAGGGTTTGCTTCCAGAATCATTCTCTGTCAAGAGAAGGTGCTCCGGGGTGGCTTCGGCCTATGGTTGGGTGAAAATATTTCTATATTGTCTATGGTTAAATGAATACATCCATTACTTTCTAACAAGTTATGGGCATACACTATCTTCGGACAGTCTAACTGCTGGAAGATAGATTGGGACGATTTTCTCAGTTACAGTTGCAGTTGCAGCCAGTTTTTGTTGCAACAACAAAACCCTAACCCTCTTGTTGAGGCACCTTAAGTGAAGAGATTGACCTAATTTATGGATAGCCTAGTGCACCCTAGCCTGGTGCATCTCCTGGTACTCTCAGCAAGCTAAGACATGAAGTTTGAGTTTTTGGTCAAAGTCAGGGGTTGACCAAGTCAAAGCAATTATGACTTACTCTATGAAGTCAAAAAACAAGTTAGAAGGGGCTTATAACTTCAAATCATGGACAAAAATGATTGATCTCATCCTTTCCAAGAATAAGGTGTTGGACATCATGAAAGGAAAGATCATGGAACCACAATTCAAAGAAGGAAAAGAGAAGGAACCTCAGAATGTTGCAGTTATGGAGAAGTTCAAAGATAATGACATCAATGCCATGAGTATCATAGTGGATTCTATAAAAGACCACTTGATACCCTACATCTCCCATATTGACTCATCTAAGAATATGTGTAATTCCCTAACTCATTCAGAAACATTGGACAAGTAATGAGTCTGAAGAATGAGCTCCGTGACATGAAGATGAATGATGATGACAACATAACATCATACTTTGTGAGAATCTCTCAGTTAAGAGATCAACTACAATCTATTTGATCTGGATTTTATGAGCAGAGAAAAATGACTACAGATTATTAATAGATGCTTAACACAAAATAACAGAGATACAGTAAAACTGGTTTTCTATTCAATAAGGAAATAAGCTGAAACTGTAAAATGCAGCGGAAAACAAGCTTGCTAGAATCGTGGCTACTTATCTCTGAGAAGAGATGTGACGACTGCTCTCATTCACAAGAAGCTGGTTACAATGAGGCTCTAAAGGCCTTTTACAATAAAACAGGAGTGTCAAAAATCCTAGACATCCAAAAACCTAACCCTAGGAGATGAAGCTCCAAAAGTCATGTGGGCCCTGTTTGCGTAAGTCAGTACATCAACTTCTCGGGGTTGTAAATTTTGCATACGATCTCCGTTTGACATGCTCAATACCTTGTTAGAAATATCTATATGAGGACTACAACTTTGATGTGAGAAACACCAAAGGAGTATGCTTGTGGCTCCCCGTTTTCCCAAAAAATGTCGTTTAGGACCTCAAAACGACTCTGGAAGTTCAGGACCCGAAAACTGCTAAAAATAGTAAATAACCAAAATTGCTAAAAAAATGTTTTGAGCTAGTTTGAAAAGGTGGGTGGCATGATATCCACTTGGATCAATACTCCCTCCTTAGGAAGAAATGGTCTCCATTGCGTTGAGTTCCCCCATCAGATGAGGAAATTTCTGCTGAATTTGGCCTCGAGTGAGCCACTTGCCTTGGTGCAGGAGCTGCCCTGCTTTGACGACTCGATAAAGCTGGATCCTTTGTTGTCGAGTGCCCTTGATCTGTGTGTCCACAATATGATCACTGGATTCCTGTTGTATGCAGTCAGTTTTGATCTCTGTTGGTGTCAGTTGTTCTGCTACTTTTGAGGTGTCTAATAATGGTGGGAAATAAGGTCGAAGGAGATCCACGTTGAACACTAGGTGCATGCCAAGGAAAGGAGGAATGTTGAGTTCAAAATCATTATCCCCCACAACCTTGGTGATGGTGTATAACCCATAAAGGAGTGGGTGAAACTTTCGATGGGGTCCTGCAAGGCGTTCTTTCTGCAAGTTCAACCAAACTTTGTCACCCACCTGAAACTTATGTGGCACCCGATGTTTATCATGTCGCTGCTTATACTTGTCATTAGACTTCTATAGGATATCCTGAACCTATTGGCGGATGTGCTAGATAAAATCAATGAAACGAGTGGCTTTTTTAGATTCATTTGGAGCAAGAGATGTCTCGGTTGAGGTGACTGCAAGGGGAAGTACAACATCTATGGGACCCAATGGTTGGAATCTCAACCCCACTTGAAAGGGTATTTGTCCAGTTGAGCTATGAAAATCTCAGTTGTAGCTATGATGGACATAGGGAAGGATCTCATCCATGTGTGAGGGTGATTGGAAGTATAAATGTGAAGGATATGCACAATCATTTGATTTATGACCTCGGTTTGGCCATTTGTTTGGGGGTGGAAGGCCATGGATTTGGTGAGCTTAGTGTCTAGCACTGACCAAAGTATTGACCAAAATGTGTTGAGAAATCGACTCTCCTAATATGAGACAATGGTTTTTGGGATTCCAAAATGTACCCAGAATCGTTCAAAGAAGAGCTTGGCAGTGGCCTATGCTATGATGCTGTTTTTGCAGGCAATCATAATCACCATCTTAGAAAAGCAATCAACAACCACAAAAACATAGTCATTTCCTCGCTTGGTGGACATGAGGCCCGAAATGTAGTCCATTGACATGGATTCCCATGGCCTTTCAGGAGTAGGACAAGGGGTGTACAAGCCCTATTTCTAAGTGGTCAATTTGGCAATAACGCAGGCAGTGCAAGACTTGATATACTTGCTAACCTCCTGCTGAAGTTTTGGCTAGTAGAAATGTTTCTGTAGCATCACCAATGTCTTTTCAACCCCGAAGTGTCCTTCTACCCAACTGTAGTGGGCTTCCCATATCATCTTCACTTTCTCACTTGATGGAACGTAGATATGGCCTGGACGACACAAAAACCCATCCTGAAGATGGAAATTATCGACAATTGGGGCCATTTAGAGGTCTCATGGCTGTAAGAGTTTAGCACCATGGTGAGTGCCACGACTGGAGGTTTTCTGAGGTAATCAATGATGTGGTTGGTGCTTCCTATTTTATACTTGATGTTGAGGTGGAATTGCTACAAGTATGTGGACCACTTTTGATGGCGATCATTCTGCAATTTTCCTTGTGTCTGCATGAACTGCCAGTGGCTTATGATCAGTGTGGATGATTGTCTCCTTCCCAAGAATGTAATGTCTCCACTCGAGGTAGGCTTGCACAATAGAATACATTTCTTTGTCATAAGTAGGGTGCTTATGGAAAACATATGATAGTGTCTCACTATGATAGGCCACGGGGTGGCCGTGCTGAGTGAGAATAATGCCCACAACATAGTCTAAAGAATCTGTCTCGATCTCAAAGGGTTGTTGCAGGTCTGGTAGTGAAAGTACTGGGGATGAGCACAAGCACTGCTTCAAATCATCAAACTCTTGTTGTTCGGACCAACCCCACACAAATTTTTCTATACCACTACCCTTGGTTATTTGGCTGAGGGCCCATGCAATATGGGAGAATCCCAACATGAACTTGCAGTAGAAATTGGTAAGGCCTGAGAAGCTTCAAAGCTTAGTGAGTGTGGTTGGGGCTGGCCAGTCATGGATGACTTGGATCTTGGTTGGATCCACATGTACACCATGCTAATCAACGATGTAGCCTAGGTAATGGACCCTATCCATGCATAAGGAGATTTTTTCCAAGTTGGCATATAGCTTGTGTTGCCACAGGGTGTGCAGAACCTCTTGAATATGATGCAAGTGTTCTACCCAAGTCTTTCTATAAATGAGAATGTCATCTAGATACACCACTACAAAAGTATTGGTGAATGGTTAGAAGATATCGTCCATCATCCTCATGAAAGTGGCTACAACATTTTTCAAACCAGAGGGCATGAACAACCATTCAAAAAGGCCTTCCTTTGACTTGAAGGCAGTATTCCATACATCTATCTGTTCTATCAGGACCTGGTGGTAGCCAAACTTTAGATCAATCTTACTGAAGTATTTCCCCCCCGTGAGTTTATCAAGGAGGTCATCGATTCAAGGAATCGGGTACCAGTTTATGACTATGATTTTATTCAGAGACTGTTAATCAATGCAGAGTCACGAGGTACTATATTGCTTCTATACCAGCATGATTGGGCTCCCGCAAGGTGATGAGCTGGGATAGATGTGCCCCTTGTGGAGCAGTTCTTGGATCTATCGCTTGATCTCCTCTTTCTCTAATAGAGAGTGGTGATAGGCTGGCCCATTGGGAAGCGATGCGCCAGGGGTTAGAATAATGGTGTGCTTGACCTAAAAGTGTAGAGGTACCCTGGTAGGTGAGGAGAAGATATCTGAGTATTATTCCATGACCTTATCTACTTGCTTCTGCTGTGTGGAGAGGTTGGCCGTAGAGACCCTGGATGTGGCTATGATATTTCACTCATTCTGAGAGTGAATCACGAAGAAGACAAACTTCCCCATCTCAGAGATGAACTTCCTGCATTTCTTAGCAGAGATCAAGGAAATACCACTAGGTGGGACTGCCTCGGGTATCCTGTACAATTTCCTGTTCAAAGTAATAATAACACTATGAGGCCTAGACTCATATACAACATGACGTTTCCATAAATAAGGTTGGCCCAAAAGAACATCACAAACTTTGAGGGGAGCAACATCACACAATACCTCGTCTTTGAAGGGCTTGATGTGGTACGAAAATCAACAATGTTGGCTGATGCGAAGATCGCTTCCTTGGCAGAGCCATCCAATGGTGTACAGTTGTGGGTGCGACGTTGCTGGCAGGGCCAGCTGCTTGATGACCTCTGCTGAGGTGAGGTTATTCTTTCTACCACTATCAATGATGAAGTGCAGCAGGGTGCCTTTTACCCACATCTGTGAATGGAAGAGGCACTCTCCTTCTTTTGGCTTGTCTGGTTCACCAAGATGGAGCTTGGTGGTAGAAACGGTGGCACTGGGTTCCGCGTTAATGATCTGTCTTCCCCTTTCTGGTTCTGGCTCAGAGTCATAATCTGCATTTGATTCAAAGGCTTTCACTTCGGCCACAAACAACTGCTTTGAGCGATAGTCAACAGTGTTATGCCAAGGGCTCTTATGGAAGTCGCGGGCTCTTATGGAAGTCGCACCACTTCCCGGTATCTTTCTTTGTCTTTCCAGTGTCCTTCTTTGGTTGTGGCTTGGAACGGTTGTCCTGATACTATCCATATTTTCTCTGTCCTTTGCTCAGTGGGTTTGTGCCGCTCTTTCCTGGCTTTTGTTGTGAGGGGTTCCTAGGCCCAAATTTCCGCGTCTTTTGTTTGAGCTTCTACTTGATTTTGATGGCATATCGAAAGGCCGCGCCCAAGGATGAGATGTCCAAAAATTCCATTTTAGTCCGGATGTATCTATATAGAGAACTGTGATACTTGAGCACCATATGTCGCTCTGAATCTTTAATACCAAACTTGGTGCACAAGGTATGGAATATATTTTTGAAATCTGGCACTGCTTGGTCTCTTTCTTGCCACAGTGTGGTCCATTTGGTATATAGGTCGTCATAACTTCCGACAGGGTAGTATTGTTCCTTAATAGCATCCCTGAAGGATTCCCAGGTGACCATGAATGAAAATAATGAGGTTTCCTCTCTTTCCTTTTTCTCACAGAAAGTTTCACACCAATCTTTGACATGGGGAATGACTTTGAGGAGAGCAAAAGAAATCTTTTCTTTATTCGAAAAGTTATGGACAGAAAAATACCCTTCTAGTAGATTCAACCACTTGTCTACATCATTTGCATCTATCTGACCTTCAAATATAGGAATATAGAAGTTTATTTGTACCTTGAAGGGGGTGGCACCTCCGTTCGAAGAAGATGCGTCGCCTGTTGGTAGTCGTCGAAGGATTTGCGCGAAACTATCCATCATCTCGTTCCTCTGTTGCGTGAGGGATTCCTCAATCAACAGTTTGAAAGGATCTCCTGTCCCATCATATTTATTTTCTCCTGCCATGGGAGGTCGCTTGGGCATGCAAGAGATTCTTTCCTCAAGAGAAACAATCTCGAGACCCAACTCTTTGTACTCCGACCTTGTTGGGGACATGCATTGAGACAACAAGGAGTAGATCGCTCTGATACAACTGATCCAGATTTTATGAGAAAATTTAAATGAATAAAGATTATTAATAGGTTCTTAACACAAAATAACAAAGATACAGTAAAATTGGTTTTCTATTCAATAATGAAATAAGCTAAAACTGTAAAATGCAGTGGAAACAAGCTTGTTGGAATGGTGGCGGCTTATCTCTGAGAAGAGATGTGACGGTAGTGCGCATTCGCAAGAAGAAGGTTACAATGAGGCTCTAAAGGCATTTTTACAATAATAAAGAATACCAAAAATGCTAGAAATCCAAAAACCTAACCCTAGGAGATGAAGCACCAAAAGTCATGTGGGCCCCGTTTGGGTATGTTAGTACATCAACTTCCCGGGTCATAACGTTTGCATACGATCTTCGTTTTAGGCGTGTGATAGATCGTTGGAAAGGGATCGTCGAGGAGATTCGTTTTGGTGGCCCAATAATTCCTTAAGATATCATTGAGGAGATAGATCCCGAAAAACCTTCATTTGGGCCCTCAAAATGGCCCCGGAAGTTAAAACTGCTAAAAATAGTAAATTGCCAAAATTGTCAGAAAACTGTTTTGAGCCAGTTGGAAAAGGTGGGTGGCCACTGATATCCATCTAGATCAATCCTCCCTCCTTAGGAATCAATGGTCTCCATTGCATTGAGGTCCCCCATTAGATGAGGAAATTTCTGCTGAATTTGTCCTCGGGTGAGACACTTGCTTTGGTGCAGGAGCTGCCCTGCTTTGACGACTCGATAAAGCTAGATTCTTTGTTGTCGAGTTCCCTTGATCTGTCTGTCCACAATCTGATCATTGGATGCCTGTTATAGGAATTTGGGGTTGAGCTCTATTGGTGTGAATTGTTCTGCTACTTCTGAGGCGTCTAATAATGTTGGGAAATATGGGCAAAGGAGATCCACGTTGAACACTGGGTGCAGACCAAGGAAAGGAGGAATGTTGAGCTCAAAAGCATTATATCCCACGACCTTGTTGATAGTGTACGACCCATAACAGAGTGGGTGAAGCTTTCAATGGGGTCTTGTAAGGCGTTCTTTCTATAAGTGCAACCAAACTTTGTCACCCACCTGAAACTTATGCGACACTTAATGTTGATAATGGTGCTATTTGTACTTCTCATTGGACTTCTGTAGGATATGCTGAACCTGTTGGCGGATGTGCTGGATCCACTCAATGAACTGGGTGGCTTTTTCAGCTTCAGTTGGAGCAGGAGATGAGTTAGTTGAGGTGACCGTAAGGGGAAGTGCAACATCTATGGGTCTCAATGGTTGGAATCCCAACCCCACTTGAAAGGGGATGTGGCTGGTTGAGCTATGCAGGGCTCAGTTGTAGCTATGTTGGGGATAGGGAAGTCTCTCATCCCATGTGCGAGGGTGATTTGAATTATACATGCGAAGGATATGCACAATCATTCGATTTACAACCTCGGTTTGGCCATCTGTCTGGGGGTGGAAGGCCATGGATTTGGTGAGCTTGGTGTTTAGTAGTGACCAGAGGCTCGAAAAAAATGTGCTGAGAAATTGACTATCCTGATCTGAGACAATGGTTTGTGGGATTCCAAAATGTACCCAGACTCGTTCAAAGAAGAGCTTGGCAGTGGCCTCTATTGTGATGTTATTCTTGAAGGCAACCATAATCACCATCTTAGAAAAGCAATCAACAACCACAGAAACAAAATCATTTGCTCGCTTGGTGGATAGGAGGCCCAACATGTAGTCCATTGAGATGGATTCCCATGGCCTGTCAAGAGTAGGAAGAGGGGTGTATAGGCCCTGTTTCTTAGTGGTCGGTTTGGCAATAGCGTAAGGAGTGCAGGACCTGATATACTTGCTGACCTCCTATCGAAGTTTAAGTGAGTAGAAATGTTCTTTAGCATCACCACTAACTTTTCAATGACGAAGTGTCCTACCACCCGAATGTAGTGGGCTTACTAGATCAGCTTTGCTCACTCACTTGATGGAACATATATGACCCATATGACACAACAACCCATCCTGAAGATGGAAATTATCGACAAATTCGTTTGCACCCAATATTTGGTAGGTGGTGGTGAATTCAGGGTCTGTCTCATAGAGTTGGGGCCATCCAGATGTCTCATGGCCACAAGAGTCTAGCACCATGGTGAGTGCCGTGACTGGCGGTCTATCGAGGCAATCAACGATGTGATTGGTGCTTCTTATTTTATACTTGATGTTGAGGTGGAATTGCTGCAAGTATGTGGACCACTTTTGATGGTGGTCATTCTACAATTTTCCCTATGTCTGCATGAACTGTAGTGGCTTATGATCAATGTGGATGACTGTCTCCTTCCCAAGAATGCAATGTCTCCACTAGCAACATGCTTTCACAATGGAGTACATTTATTTTTCATAATTAGGGTACTTACGGGGAGTATCTGACAGTGTCTCACTATGATAGGCCACGGGGTGGTCGTACTGAGTTAGAACGATGCCCACAACATAGTCTGAAGCATATGTCTCGATCTCAAAAGGATGCTGCAAGTCTGGTAGTGAAAGTACTGGGGCTGAGCACAAGCACTGCTTCAAATCATCAAACGCTTATTGTTGGGACTAGCCCCATGCAAATTCCGCCTTACCACGACCCCTGTTTATTTGGCTGAGGGCCCATGCAATATGGGAGAAACCCAACATGAACCTGCGGTAGAAATTGGCAAGGCCCAAGAAGCTCTGAAGCTTAGTGAGTGTTGTTGGGGCTGGCCAATCACAAATGACTTGGATCTTGGCTGGATCCACATGTACGCCATGATGATCAATGATGTAGCCCAGGTAATGGACCCTGTCCATGCCAAAGGAGCATTTTTTGAAGTTGGCGTATAGCTTGTGCTACTGCAGGGTGTGCAGAACTTGCTGAATATGCTGCAAGTGTTCGACCCAAGTCTTGTTGTAAATTAGAATGTCATCCATATACACCACTACAAAAGTATTGGTGAATGGTCACAGGATATCGTCCATCATCCTCATGAAAGTGGCTGGAGCATTTGTCAAACCAAAGTGCATGACCAACCATTAAAAAAGGCCTTCCTTTGACTTGAAGGTGGTCTTCCATACATCTGTCTGTTCTATCGGGACCTGGTGGTAGCTAGACTTTCGATCAATCTTACTGAAGTATTTGGCCATTGTGAGTTGATCAAGGAGGTCATTGATTTGGGGAATCGAGTACTGGTTTCTGACTATGATTTTATTCAGAGCCCGGTAATCAATACAGAGTCACCAGGTTCCATCTTTCTTCTGTACCAAAATGATTGGGCTCCCGCAAGGTGATGAATTGGGGCGGATGTGCCCCTTGTGGAGTAGTTCTTGGATCTATCGCTTGATCTCCTCATTCTCTAATAAAGAGCAATGATAGACTGGCCCATTGAATAGATGTGCGCCGGGGGTTAGATCGATGGGCTGCTTGACCTGGCAGTGCAGAGGTACCCCTATAGGTGAAGAGAATATATCCGAGTATTCTTCCATGAACTTATCTACTTTCTTCTACTGTGTGGAGAGGTCGGAAGAAGAGACCCTGGATGTGGTTGTGATCTTTCACTTATTCTGAGAGAAAATTATGAAGAAGACAAACTTCCCCGTCTGAGAGATGACCTTCCTGCATTACTTAACAGAGATCAAGGAAATAGCACTAGGTGGGTCTACCTCGGGCATCCTGTACAATTTCCTGTTCAAAGTAATAATAACACTACGAGGCCTAGACTCATATATAGAATGATGTTTCCATAAATAAGATTGGCCTAAAAGAACATCACAAACTTCGAGAGGACAAACATCACACAATACCTCGTATTTGAAGGGCTTGATGCTGTACGACAGTTGACACTATTGGCTGATGCAGAGATCGCTTCCTTGGCAGAGCCATCCAATGGTGTATGGTTGTGGGTGCAACATTGTTGGTAGGGCTAGCTGCTTGACGACCTTTGCTGAGATGAGGGTCTTCTGGCTACCGTTATCAACGATGAAATGCAGCGGGGTGTCGTTTACCCACATCTATGAATGGAAGAGAAACTTTCCTTCTTCTGGCTCGTCTGGTTCACCAGGATGGAGCTTGGTGGTAGAAATGGTGGCACTGGGTTCCAAGTCAATGATCCATTTTCCCCTTTCTAGTTCTAGCTCAGAGTCTTAATCTGCATCTGATTCAGAGGCTTTCACTTCGGCCACCAACGACTGCTTTGAGTGACAGTCAGCAGTGTTATGCCAAGGGAGCTTATAGAAGTCGCAACACTTCCCGGTATCTATATTTGTCTTTTCGGTGTCCTTCTTTGCTTGCGGCTTGGACTGGTTGTCCTGATACTATCCATATTTTCTTCCTTTGTTTGGTGGGTTGGGGTCTCCCTTTCCTAGCTTTTGTTGTGAGGTGTTTCCAGGCCCAAATTGCCGCGTCTTTTATTTGAGCTTCTACTCGATTTTGACGGCATATCGGTAGGCCGTGCCCAAGGATGAGATATCAAGAAATTCCATTTCGGTCTAGATGTATCTATACAAAGAACCGTGATACTTGAGCACCATATGTCGATCTGAATCTTTGATACCAAACTTGGTGCGCAAGGTATGGAAGATATTTGTGAAATCTGGCACTGCTTGGTCTCTTTCTTGCCGCAGTGTGGTCCATTTGGTATACAGGTCGTCATGACTTCCGACAGGGTAATATTGTTCCTTAATAGCATCCCTGAAGGATTCCCAGGTGGCTGTGACTGAAAATAATGGGGTTTCCTCTCTTTCCTTTTGCTCATAGAAAGTTTCCCAACATTCATTGACATGGGGAACGACTTTGAGGAGCGCAAAAGTAATATTTTCTTTATTCGAAAAGTTATGGACAGAAAAATACCCTTCTAGTAGATTCAACCACTTTTCTACAACATCTACGTCTATCTAACCTTCAAATATAGGAATATAGAAGTTTATTTGTACCTTGAAGGGGGCGACGCCTCCATTCGAAGAAGATGCGTCGCCTGTTGGTAGCCGTCGAAGGATTCGCACAAAACTATCCATCATCTTGTTCCGCTGTTGTGTGAGGGATTCCTCAATCAACAGTTTGAAACGATCTCGTATCCCATCATATTTATTTTCTCCTACCATGGGAGGTTGCTTGGGTGTGCAAGAGCTTCTTTCCTTAAAAGAAACAATCTCGAGACCCAACTCTTTGTACTCCGACCTCGTTGGGGACATGCATTGAGACGACAAGGAGAAAACCGCTCTGATACCACTGATTTGGGTTTTATGAGCAGAATTAAATGAATAAATATTATTAATAGGTGCTTAACAAAAAATAACAAAGATACAGTAAAATTGGTTTTCTATTCAATAACGAAATAAGCTGAAACTGTAAAATGCAGCGGAAACAAGCTTGCTGGAATGGTGGCGGCTTATCTCTGAGAAGAGATGTGATGGCAGCGCGCATTCGCAAGAAGAAGGTTACAATGAGGCTCTAAAGGCCTTTTTACAATAAAAGAATGCCAAAAATTCTAGAAATCCAAAAACCTAACCCTAGGAGATGAAGCACCAAAAGTCATGTGGGCCCCGTTTGGGTAAGTTAGTACATCAACTTCCCGGGGTCGTAACGTTTGCATACGATCTTTGTTTTAGGCATGTGATAGCCCATTGGAAAGGTATCATTGAGGAGATTCATTTTGGGGGCCCAATCATGCCTTAAGCTATCATTGAGGAGGTAGATCCCGAAAAACCTTCATTTAGGCCCTCAAAATGGCCCCGGAAGTTAAAACTGCTAAAAATAGTAAATTGCCAAAATTGTCAGAAAAAAAGGTGGGTGGTCACCAATATCCATATGGATCAATCCTCCCTCCTTAGGAAGCAATGGTATCCATTGCGTTGAGGTCCCCCATCAGATGAGGAAATTTCTGTTGAATTTGGCCCCGGGTGAGACACTTGCCTTGGTGCAGGAGCTGACCTGCTTTGACGACTCGATAAAGATGGATCCTTTGTTGTCGAGTGCCCTTGATCTGTTTGTCCACAATCTAATGATTCGATTCTTGTTGTACGTAGTTGGGGTTGAGCTCTGTTGGTGTCAATTGTTCTACAACTTCTGAGGTGTCCAATAATGTTGGGAAATAAGGGCGAAGGAGATCCACGTTGAACACTGGGTGGAGACCAAGGAAAGGAGGAATGTTGAGCTCAAAAGAATTATCTCCCATGGCCTTGGTGATAATGTACAACCCATATTTGACAGTATTTGACAATATTTGACAGTATGTGATAATGGGCAGTATTTGACAGTGTCTCACTATGATAGGCCATGGGGTGGTCATGCTGAGTGAGAATGATGCCCACAACATAGTCTGAAGCATCTATCTCAATCTCAAAAGGATTCTGCAGGTATGGTAGTGAAAGTACTCGGGTTGAGCACAAACACTGCTTAAAATCATCGAATGCTTGTTGTTGGGACCGACCCCACGCAAATTTTTCCTTACCACCACCCTTGTTTATTTGGCTGAGGGCCCATGCAATATGGGAGAAACCCAACATGAACCTGCCATAGAAATTAGCAAGGCCCAAGAAGCTCCGAAGCTCAGTGAGTGTTGTTGGAGCTGGCCAGTCACAGATGACTTGGATCTTGGCTGGATCCACATGTACGCCATGTTGATCAATGATGTAGCCCAGGTAATGGACCCTGTCCATGTCGAAGGAGAATTTTTCCAAGTTGGCATATAGCTTATGCTTCCGCAGGGTCTGCAGAACCTGCTGAATATGCTGCAAGTGTTTGGCCCAAGTCTTGTTGTAAACTAGAATGTCATCCAGATACACCACTACAAAAGTATTGGTGAATGGTCATAGGATATCGTCCATCATCCTCATGAAAGTGGTTGGAACATTTGTCAAACCAAAGTGCATGACCAACCATTCAAAAAGGATTTCCTTTGAATTGAAGGCGGTCTTCCATACATCTGTTTGTTCTATCGAGACCTGGTGGTAGCCATACTTCCGATAAATCTTACTAAAGTATTTGGCCCCCATGAGTAGATCAAGGAGGCCATCGATTCAGGGAATCATGTACCAGTTTCTGACTGTGGTTTTATTCAAAGCCCGGTAATCAATACAGAGTCACCAGGTTCCATCTTTCTTCTGTACTAGCACGATTGGGCTCCTGCAAGGTGATGAGATGATGCAGATGTGCCCCTTGTGGTGCAGTTCTTGGATTTGTCGCTTGATCTCCTCATTCTCTAATAAAGAGTGAGGATAGAATGGCCCATTCGGTAGCGGTGCATTGGGGGTCAGATCTATGGGGTGCTTGACCTGGCAGTGCAGAGGTACACCTGTAGGTGAGGAGAAGATATCTGAGTATTCTTCCATGACCTTATCTACTTGCTTCTGCTATGTGGAAAGCTCGACCACAGAGACCCTGGATGTGGCTGTGATCTTTCACTTATTCTGAGAGTGAATCACGAAGAAGACAAACTTCCCAGTCTGAGAGATGACCTTCCTCAATTGCTTAGTAGAGATCAAGGAAATAACACTAGGAGGCCTAGACTCATATACAACATGATTTTTCCATAAATAAGGTTGGCCCAAAAGAACATCACAAACTTTGAGATGAGCAACATCACACAATACCTCTTCTTTGAAGGGCTTGATGCCGTACGACAGTCGACACTATTGGCTGATGCGGAGATCGCTTCCTTGGCGGAGCCATCCAATGGTGTACGGTTGTGGGTGTGACATTGTTGGCAGGGCCATTCGCTTGATGACTTATTCTCAGATGAGGTTCTTCTGGCTATCACTATCAACAATGATGTGCAGCGGGGTGCCTTTTACCAACATCTTTGAATGGAAGAGGCTCTCTCCTTCTTCTGGCTCGTCTTGTTCACCAGGTTGGAGCTTGGTGGTAACAACTGTGGCACTGGGTTCCGCATCAATGATCCATCTTCCCCTTTCTGGTTCTGGCTCAGAGTCATAATCTGCATCTGATTCAGAGGCTTTCACTTCAGCCACCAGTGACTGCTTTGAGCGACAGTGAACAATGTTATGCCAAGGACTCTTACGGAAGTTGCACCACTCCCCGGTATCTTTCTTTGTCTTTTTGGTGTCCTTATTTGCTTGTGGCTTGGACTAGTTGTCCTGATAATGTCCATATTTTCTCTATCCTTTGTTCGGTGGGTTGGGGCCACCCTTTCCTGGCTTTTGTTGTGAGGGGTTCCTAGGCCCAAATTGCCACATCTTTTGTTTGATATTCTGCTCGATTTTGACGACATATCGGTAGGCCACGCCCAAGGATGAGATGTATAGAAATTCCATTTCAGTCTTGATGTATCTATGCAGAGCACTGGGATACTTGAGAACCAGATGTCACTCTGAATATTTGATACCCAACTTGGTGCGCAAGGTATGGAAGATATTTGTGAAATTTGGCACTGTTTGGTCTCTTTCTTGCTGCAATGTGGTCCATTTGGTATACAGGTCATCATAACTTCTACCAGGGTAGTATTGTTCCTTAATAGCATCCCTGAAGGATTACCATGTGGTCGTGACTGATTCCTCTATTTCCTTTTTCCCACAGAAAGTTTCCCATCAATCTTTGACATGGGGAATGACTTTGAGGAGCGCAAAAGTAATCTTTTCTTTATTCGAAAAGTTATGGACAGAAAAATACCCTTCTAGTAGAATCAAACACTTGTCTACAACATATGCATCTATATGACCTTAAAATATAGGAATATCAAAGTTTATTTGTACCTTTAAGGGGGCGGCACCTCCATTCGAAGAAGATGCGTCGCCTGTTGGTAGCAGCCGAAGGATTTGCGCGAAACTATCCATCATCTCGTTCCTCTGTTGCGTGAGGGATTCCTCAATCAACGGTTTGAAAATATCTCCTGTCCTGTCATATTTATTTTCTCCTGCCATGGGAGTTCGCTTGGGCGTGCGATAGCTTCTTTCCTCAAGAGAAACAAGCTCGAGACCCAACTGTTTGTACTCCGACCTCGTTGGTGACATGCATTGAGACGACAAGGAGAAAACCGCTATGATACCACTGATCTGGATTTTATGAGAAAAATGAAATAAATATAGATTATTTATAGGTTCTTATCACAAAATAGCATAGATACAATAAAACTGGTTTTCTATTCAATAACGAAATAAGCTGAAACTGTAAAATGCAGCGGAAATAAGCTTGCTGGAATGGTGGCGGCTTATCTCTGAGAAGAGATGTGATGACAACTTACATTCGCAAGAAGAAGGTTAAAATGAGGCTCTGAAGGAATTTTTACAATAAGAAAGAATTATGAAAACCCTAGACATCCAAAAACCTAACCCGAGGAGATGAAGCACCAAAAGTCATGTGGGCCCCGTTTGGGTAAGTTAGTACCCCGTTTGGGTAAGTTAGTACATCAACTTCCCGGGGTCGTAAGTTTTGCATGCGATCTCCGTTTTAGGTGTGTGATAGCCCATTGGAAAGATATAATCGAGGAGATTCATTTTGGGGGATCAATCATGCCTTCGAAAATCATGGAGGGGATCGATCCCGAAAAACCTTCATTTGAGGCTCTCAAAATGGCCTTGGAAGGTAAATCTGCTAAAAATAGTAAATTGCCAAAATTGTCAGAAAACTGTTTTGAGCTAGTTGGAAAATGTGGGTGGCCATAAATATCCATCTAGATCAATCCTCCCTTCTTAGGAAGCAATGGTCTCCATTGCGTTGAGGTCCCCCATCAGATGAGGAAATTTCTGTTGAATTTGGCCCCGGGTGAGCCACTTGCCTTGGTGCAGGAGCTGCCCTGCTTTGATGACTCATTAAAGATGGATCCTTTGTTGTCACATGCCTTTGATCTATCTTTCCACAATCTGATTATTGGATGTCTATTGTAGGCAGTCGGGGTTGAGCTCTGTTGGTGTCAATTGTTCTGCTACTTCTGAGGTGTCCAATAATGTTGGGAAATAAGGGCGAAGGAGATCCATGTTGAACACTGGGTGTAGACCAAGGAAAGGAGGAATGTTGAGCTCAAAATCATTATCCCCCATGGACTTGGTGATAGTGTACGACCCATAATGGAGTGGGTGAAGCTTCTGATGGGGTCTTGTAAGGCATTCTTTCTGCAAGTGCAACCAAACATTGTCGGCCACCTGAAACTTATGCATCACCTGATGTTGATCATGGCACTGTTTGTACTTGTCATTGGACTTCTGTAGGATATCTTGAACCTATTAGTGGATGTGATGGATCCGCTCAATGAACTGGGTGGCTTTGTTAGCTTCATTTGGAGCAGGAGATGAGTCGGTCAAGGTGACCGCAAGGGGAAGTGCAACATCTCTGGGTCCCAATGGTTGGAATCCCACCCCCACTTGAAAGGGGATGTGGCCAGTTGAGCTATGCAGGGCTCGATTGTAGCTATGCTGGACATAAGGAAGGCTCTCATACCATGTGTGAGGCTGATTTGAATTATAAATTCGAAGGATATGCACATTCATTCGATTTACAACCTCGGTTTGGCCATCTGTCTGGGGGTGGAAGGACGTGGATTTGGTGAGCTTAGTGTCCTGCAATGTCCAGAGGCTTGACCAGAATGTCCTGAGAAATCGACTATCTCGATTTGAGACAATGGTTTGTGGGATTCCAAAATGTACCTAGACTCGTTCAAAGAAGAGCTTGGCAGTGGCCTCTGTTGTGATGCTTTTCTTGTAGGCAACCATAATCACCATCTTAGAAAAGTGATCAACAACCACAAAAACACAGTCATTTCCTCGATTGGTGGATGGGAGGCCCGACATGTAGTCCATTGAGATGGATTCCCATGGCCTATCAGGAGAAGGAAGAGGGGTGTATAGGTCTTGTTTCTCAGTGGTCGATTTGGCAATAGCACAGGCAGTGCAAGACCTGATATACTTGCTGACCTCCAGTTGAAGTTTTGGCCAGTAGAAATGTTTCTGTAGCATCACCACTATCTTTTCAGCATGAAGTGTCCTACCACCCAACTGTTGTGGGATTCCTAGATCATCTTCACTCACTCACTTGATGGAACACAAATATGGCCGAGACGACACAACAACCCATCCTGAAGATGGAAATTATCGACAACTGTGTTTGCACCCAACATTTGCTAGGTGGTGGCGAAGTCAGGTTCTGTCCATAGAGTTGGGGCCATCCAGATGTCTCATGGCCGCAAGAGTATAGCACCGTGGTGAGTGTCGCGACTGGAGGCCTACTGAATCAATCAGTGACACGATTGGTGCTTCCTGTTTTATACTTAATGTTGAGGTGGAATTGCTGCAAGTATGTGGACCACTTTTGATGGTGGTCATTCTGCAATTTTCCCTGTGTCTGCATGAATTGCAGTGGCTTATGATCAGTGTGGATGACTGTCTCATTCCCAAGAATGTAATGTCTCCACTGGCGGCATGCTTGCACAATGGAGTACATTTCTTTGTCATAAGTAGGGTACTTACAGATAATATCTGACAATGTCTCACTATGATAGGCCAAGGGGTGGCCATGCTGAGTGAGAACGATGACCATAACATAGTCTGAAGCATCTGTCTCGATCTGAAAAGGATGCTGCAGGTCTAGTAGTGAAAGTACTGGGGTTGAGCACAAGCGCTGCTTCAAATTATCGAACGCTTGTTGTTGGGACTGGCCCCATGCAAATTTCTCCTTACCACCACCCCTGTTTATTTGGCTGAGCGCCCATGCAATATGGGAGAAATCCAACACGAACCTGCGGTAGAAATTGGCAAGGCCCAAGAAGCTTCGAAGCTCAGTGAGTGTTGTTGGGGCTAGCCAGTCACAAATGACTTGGATCTTGGTTGGATCCACATTTATTCCATGTTGATCAATGATGTAGCCCAGGTAATGGACCTTGTCCATGTCAAAGAAGCATTTTTCCAAGTTGGCATATAGCTTGTGCTGCCGCAGGGTGTGCAAAACTTGCTGAATATGCTGCAAGTGTTCGGCTCAAGTCTTGCTGTAAATTAGAATGTCATCCAGATACACGACTACAAAATTATTGGTGAATGGTCGTAGGATATCGTCTATCATCCTCATGAAAGTGGTTGGAGAATTTGTCAAACCAAAGGGCATGACCAACCATTCAAAAAGGCCTTCCTTTGACTTGAAGGCGGTCTTCCATACATCTATCTGTTCTATCGGGACCTGGTGGTAGCTAGTCTTCCAATCAATCTTACTGAAGTATTTGGCCTCCGTCAGTTGATCAAGGAGGTCATCAATTCGAGGAATCGAGTACCGGTTTCTGAATTTGATTTTATTCAGATCTCGGTAATCAATACAAAGTCGTCAGGTTCCATCTTTGTTCTATACTAGCACGATCGGGCTCTCGCAAGGTGATGAGTTGGGGTGGATGTTCCCCTTGTGGAGCAGTTCTTGGATCTATCACTTGATCTCTTCATTCTCTAACAAAGAGTGATGATAGACTGGCCCATTGGGTAGCGGTTCACCAGGGGTCTGATCGATGGGGTGCTTGACCTGGCAGTGCAGAGGTACCCCTGTAGGTGAGGAGAAGATATCCGAGTATTCTTCCATGACCTTATCTACTTGCTTCTGTTGTGTGGAGAGGTCGACCATAGAGACCCTATATGTGGCTGTGATCTTTCACTTATTATGAGAGAGAATCACGAAGAAGTCAAACTTCCCCATTTGAGAGATGACCTTCCTGCATTGCTTAGAAGAGATCAAGGAAATATCACTAAGTGGGACTGCCTCGGGTATCCTATACAATTTCCTGTTCAAAGTAATAATAAAACTATGAGGCATAGACTCATATACAACATGACGTTTCCATAAATAAGGTTGG
>CBVK0100020685.1:0-36599 GCA_900067695.1 Picea abies
CTCTTCCGATCTCACGTTGTACCTTGTACTTTTCCTATGATTTATTTAGTGTCTCCTATACTTGAAAATGGATATGCCTAATATTTTCAACAAATTTCTATGCTCTCAAATATTTTCATGTGATGTCTTCCCTCACTTCTCCTTTCTACCCATATGAAAAATCCAAGGGTGAAGGTGGAAAATACCCAAAGCAAGTTTCTAAAGGGGACTTACCAATGGAAGTATGAACTGCTCTATTATAATAATGTTGAATATAGATTATATTTTTATCCTAGGTATTTAGATGCTTCTAATTGTAACCCCTCAAAAGCTTCACCAAAGCCCTGTTGAATACTTTTGTCTTCCCATATGTTTGTGGATGGAAAGTTGTAGATGTCTTCAACTTAATGTCTATATTCTCCCAAAGTGTAGTCCAAAATGTATTGAGAAATATGGAATCCCTGTCAAAGAACCTTGAGCTGCTTCTTGAAGTCCTTTGAGTTGTTCAAAGAACATGTTTGCTACTTCTTGTCCTATGATGGTCTTCTTACAAGGCATAATAATGCACATCTTGCTGAACCTATCAACTACCACAAATAAATAACCATGTCCCTCCCTAGTTGTTGGTAAAACTCCCACAAAATTCATGAAAATGATTTCCCAAGGTCGAGTAGGTACATGTAAGGGATGGTATAGACCTTGCTTTCTATTATTGGGCTTGGTACAACAAAATATGCATCCTCTGATATACCGAGCTACATATTCTTGCATTCTGGACCAATACACATACCTTTGTATGTTAGCAATTGTCTTCCCAACACCAAAATGCCCTGCAAATTTGGAGGTGTGAGCCTCTCTGATAACATAATTTTTTTACCTTTAGGAACACAGATTTTGTCTAGCTTGTAGAGTAACCCATTCTGAAGATGATAGTCAACCTTAATATCACGTTCTTCCACATGAATTTGGCCTTGTAGCTACTGAAACACCTTCTTGAAGTCCTCATCTTCTTTGTATGCATCATGGGTGAAAGGCTCCATGTGCATAAGATTTCCCAAAATTGTAATATTGGATGTGGGTGGCTTTGATAGAATTTCCACCAACTTATTAATGATTCCTTTCTTATACTTGATGACCATATGAAATTGTTGTAAAATCCCCATCCACTTGTAATGTATGGTTTATTGAAGCTTACTCTAAGATTTCAAATACTGCAGTGTTGGTGATCTGTGTGGATAATGGTTTCCTTTCCCATCAGATAGTGCTTCCACTTCTTAACAACTTGAACCACATCATAGAGTTCCTTATCATAGGTAGGGTAGTTTAAGACTCCCCGTGAAACATTTTAGAATGATAGAATACCGACTTACCTCCTTTCATCAAAACTACTCACATAACATACCCACTTGCATCTATCTCCACGTCAAAGGACTTCTATAAGTTGGGAAATACGAGAATTGTTGCTTGATTGATCTTTCGTTTCAACTCGTCAATTTTTTTTTGTCGATTCTTTCCCCACTTGAAACTCTTACCACTAGCTGTTATGGCATGGAGTGGCATAGATACCATTGAAAAAGATGCTATGAACTTTTTTAGGTACTGTTTTGCCCCAAAAAATCTCCTAAATTCAGTGACATTATTAGGAATTGGTCATTTTATGATGGCCTCCATATTTGCAGGATCTATCTTGAGCTCTCCTCTACCTATCACATACCCCAATTACACCAGTGACTATTGAGAAAACTCACATTTCTTAAGGTTAGCCAACAACTGGTGCTTTTTCAAAGTCTCTAACACCTGCATGAGATGTGAGATGTGCTCCTCCCAGGTAGAGCTATAAACCAATATGCCATCCAAATACACTATAACAAATGAATCTAAATATGGGCACAATACATCAATCATTAACCTCATAAATGTACTTGGTGCATTACATAAACCAAATGGCATGACCAAGCATTCATACAAACCTTTCCTTGTCTTGAAGGAGGTCTTCTAGGTGTCTTATTCATTGCTGCATACCTGGTTGTATCCTGATTTGAGATCCAACTTGGTGAAGTACTTGGTATGTTACAACTAGTCTAATAAATCATCAATCTTAGGTAGAGGGTACAAATTCTCATGTGTAATCTTGTTTAAATCTTTGTAGTCGATATACATTCACCAAGTCCTATCCTTCTTGGGTACTATAATGATAGGTGATCCACAAGGTGAGGTAATTGGTCGAATTACTCCCTGCTCCAACTATTTCTTCACTTCATCTACTTCTAGAAAAAAATGTCTATATAACCCAATATTGGGTAATGGGGTGTAATGTTGAAAAATCTCACTATCCCCAACACATAGATAAATTACTACCTTGTGTTTTTCCTTTCTCATAATTAAATTACAACACATAGAATAAAATATATTGTCTAGAAATAAAACAGCAAAAGCAAATTGGAAACCAAACTTCACACATGCACATGAAAATTCTTCCCTTCAAATAATCTTTTCACTAATAATGAATCCAATCTTACAAGGGATCCCTTACTGGGAAAATGGCCCACTGAGGAAAAATACAAATTACAACAAACCTAGCAATTATAGCCCTTAGCTAAAGAAACCCTTTGACTGATCAACCCAGATTTTCCTTCTGGACACTCAGATATACACTAGATCCTCCTATTGGTCCGCAGATCTACATGTGGTACCTCAGATATGATAGATCTTCCTGCTGATACATCATATGTGATAGATATGTTGTCTAGTACAACAGATCTGCTAGATCTTCCAGTTGGTACCTAAACTCTGCACTAGATCTGTCCATTGGCACCTAACATCTGCTAGATCTATCTGTTGATACCTAAGATCTACTAGATATGTCTGATCGTACCTTATATCTTCCCGCTGGTACCTTAGAACTACACTAGATCTGTTGGTTGGTACCTCAAATCTGTTAGATTTGTCCGTTGGTACCTCAAATATGCTAGATCTATTCATTGGTACCTCAAATCTGCTAGATAAGCACATTGGTACCTCATATCTACTAGATCTGCTCATTGGTGCCTCATATATGCTAGATCTACCCACTACTACATTAGATTTTCTACTGGACTACCCACAAATCTATCCTTCAATTTCTGGTTGTTGGGTTTTCTCCTCTTACTGCACAACTTGCACTTTCCTCCTTTGGAATTGATCTCTAGATGAAATTCCTTCTTCACCGTTACTGAGATCCCCTAGAGTCGCAGTCTTTCATGAATCAAACACTTGAGAAAAATTTCTTCTTTTCTCTGAAGTGGATATCTCTCTCCTTCACCTAGACTTGTTTTTGCAATCTTGAGTTATGACCCAATCAAACATAATCCTAATCTATAAAGTGATTAACGATTGAGATTAGATCTAAACTCACTTGAGATCAATGGCTAAGATTCATTAAATTAAACCTATGTGAAAGTACTTGTCTGAAGCTAAAAACATCAACACTCTCTCTTAGTGAGGAAGGTACTTATGGAAGAGCCACCTGGAACTGGTTGTTCCTTCAGTCTTGGCACACTGTCCCACACATCATCCTGCCCCATTGCATCCCACCAAACCCATTAGTTTTCTTCTTCCTAAACACTAAAAGACTCAGAATCAATGATGCTACTGATTAGTGCCACAATTTTGCAAACTTCCTCAAAGGGATGCTCTCTCTGAATATGCTCCCAGGGGCCTCAACATGCTCATTAGCATCCCTTAATGTCTGTATGAACCATTTGGGTCTCCTGAGAGAAATGGAAGGGAATAACTCCTCCTCCCCACATAAAGGTTGAATCCCCAAACTATAAGTCTTTGAATGTTGTTCTCCCTTCGAAGCCACCTCCTCCTCGTCCTCTACCACTTAACTTGGTCCACACACATCTGAATGTATAAGATCCAATATCCCCTTGGACCTACTCTTGCTTCTTGGAAATGAATCCCTGGAATTCTTTCCAATTTCACACTCTTTGTACATTCCCTTTTCTCAATATTGAAATCTGGAAGACTAGTGGCAATCTCACTTAGAATCGACAACATCTTGTAGTACATGTGTCCCTTCTTCCTGTGCCATAACTCACACAGGTTGTCACTGTCATGTACCAAGGCCTAAATAGTATTACCCTGCAACATGTATAAATTTCCCTATGTAACCCTAATGATCAGTGTCAGGGCTAGCTCCCTTTAGATGTAAGAGTAGCTTCCCTTTCTTGAACATGACAAAAAAACCTTGTCCTCCATAACTGAGATTAAGAGAAAATTCTTCTTCAATCCTGGTACATATAGTACATCATAGGATTCCAATGAAATTCTTGACTCAAGCTGGAATAATATTGTTTCCTCTCCCTTCATTGCATAGTTGTCATCATCAGCAAGCTCCACATGGATCCCTAAGTCCTTCTCCATCAGATTATTGAATAACTCATGTGCTTCTATTATAATTTCTTCCCATTAAGAAAAAAATACAGCCAACACTTGCAGCCCAACACCTATGCCCCTACTGTACGTTCATGTACCAATGACCTATATGAACTGTACATGAACTATACGTGCCCTACTCCACCTATCCGATGCGTATGTACTCACCCTGGACTATCTACTCTACACATATGACATTGCCTCCAACTCAAATCTGTTGCTCAAATATGCCCAAATATTTCCTTGTTACCAGATCTATCTATTGCTATTTTTTCCCACTTGCTTCCCTTCTCCTTTGGATTGAGCTAATATTTGGATGAAGCTCCTTTATCATCCTTATTGATTTCTTCTTGAGTCACAATCCTTCATGTCTCAAATACTCAAAGTCTCTTGAGAAAAATTCTTACTTTTCTCTCTCTCTCTGAGTCACTGACTCCAATAGATGTGTTGTATGTTGTCCCTTGATTCAATATCTAGATCAAAGTCTTTCTTCACCCTTGCTGAGATGCTCTTGATTTATAGTCCTTTGTGTTCCAAGCGCTCAAGGTCTCTTGAGAAAAAATCCTTCTTTTCTCCCTCTTGAGTTGTATGTTTGAAATTTGTTTCTCGCTCAGAGTTCAAGCTCCGATACCATGTTGAACTGATCACGCCTTGATACCAAGTTGAAAAATATCACTATCCCCAACACTTAGATAAATTACTACCTTATGTTTTTCCTTGTTGATAATTAAATTACAACACACAAAATAAAATATACTGGCTGGAAATAAAACATTGGAAGCAAACTAGAAACCAAACTTCACACATGCACACATAAATTTCTCCCTTCAAATAAGATTTTCATTAATAACGACTCCAAGCTTACAAGGGTTCCCTTACTAGGAAAATGGCCCACAGAGGAAAAATACAAATCACAAAAAACCTAGCAACTCTGGCCCTTATTTGAAGAAACCCTCTTCCCAATCTACCCATATCTACCTGCTAGACACTCAAATCTACACTATATCTTCGTGTTGGTCCTCATATATGCAAGATCTTCCTTCTTGTACTTCATATCTGCTAGATCTTCCTATTGATACTTCATATTTTCTATATATTCTCGTTAGTACCTCAGATCTGCTAGATCTTCCTGGTGGTACCTCACATCTACACTAGATTTGTCTATTGGTACCTCAAATATGATATATTTGTCTGTCGGTACCTCAGATCTACTAGATCTGTTCACTTGTACCTCAGATTTTCTAGATATGTCTGATAACACCTCATATCTACACTAGATTTGTCCATTGGTACCTCATATCTGTTAGATTTGTCCGTTGGTACCTCAGATCTACTAGATCTACCCGTTGGTACCTCAGATTTGCTAGATCTACCTGTTTCTACCTCAAATATGCTAAATATTTATCCGTTGGTACGTCATATCTGCTATTGGACTACCCATAAATCTATCATTCGACTTTTGGTTGTTGGGTTTTCTCCTATTACTGCACTACTTGCACTTTCATCATTTGGACTTGATCTCTAGATGAAAATCCTTCTTCAACCTTGTTGAGATCCTCTTGAGTCACAATCCTTCTTGAATCAAGCACTTGAGCAAAAGTCCTTCTTTGCTCTCAAGTAGATATCTTTCTCCTTCACCTAGCCTTGCTTTTATAATCTTGAGTTATGATTGAATCAAACATAACCCTAATCTCCAGATATATTAACGATTGATATTAGATATCAACTCACTTGAGATCAATGGCTAAGATTCATTTAATCACTAATGCTAATAAATTTAAAATTTCATTAAATTAAACTCACTTTAATTATAAAAAGAACTTTACTTTAATAATTCATTTAATTAAAGTAAATTATTAAGGTCTAAGGCTTTGGACGACTTCCACATGTCTAGACACTTAGACATGTGTGGAAGTACACATTTGATGCTACAAACATCAACACATATCCCTCTTAGTGAGGAAGTTACTTCTAGAAGAGCTACCTAGAACTGGTTTTGCCTCCGGTCCTGACACAATGTCCCACACATCATCCTACCCCATTTCATCCAACCAAAACTATTGGTCTGCTGCTTCCTAAGCATTAGAAAACTCAGAATCAATGATCCTACTCATTATTGCCACAAAGTTTGGAAAATTCCTTGGATCCCTTCTCTCCCTGAATATGCTCTTAGGGATCGCAACATGCTCCTAAGCAACCCTCAATGTCTACATGAACCATTTGGGTCTCTTGACAGAAATTGAAGGGGATAACTCCTCCTCCCCACCTGCAGGTTGAATCCCCAAACTAGAAGTCTTTGAATTTTGTTGTCCCTTTGGAGCCACTTGCTCCTTGTCCTCTGCCACTGACCTCGGTCCATGCACATCTATATGTATAAAATCCAATATCCTCTTGGACCTACTCTCATTACTTAGAAAATCATCCTTGACATTCTTCCCAAGTGCACACCTTTGTACACACCATGTTGCTCAATACTGAAATTTGGAAGACTAGTGACAATCTCCCTTAGAATTGAAAATTCCGTGTAGTGCAGGTGTCCCATCCTCCTGTGTCATAACTCACATAAGTTTTCATTGTCATGTACCAAGGCATAAACATTCTTTCCCTACAACCTATATAAATTTCCCTCTCTAACTCCAACGATCACTATTGTGTCAAGGCTAGCTCCCTCTTGATGTATGAGTACTTCCCTTTCTTGAACATGACGACAAAACCCCTGTCCTCCATAATTGAGACTGAGAGAAAATCAATCTTTAGTACTGGTACATATAGTACATCCTGGGCTTTCAACAAACCTATTAACTGAAGATATTCAATGCCTATGTACGCACCTTGTTGCACTAGTCTGACTTGTATGTCTGCACCCTAGACTATATGCTCCGCCCATATGACGTTGCTCCCATATCATATCTACTGCTCTGATTTTCCCAAATCTATTCTTGTTACAAGATCTGTTTGCAACTGCTGCCCACTTTCTTCCCTTCTCCTTTGTACTGAGTTGATCTTTGGATGAAGCTCCTTTATCACCCTTACTGATATCTCCTTGATTTACAGTCCTTCATGTCTCAAGCACTCAAAGTATCTCAAGAAAAAGTCCTTCATTTCTCTCTCTATGAGAAACTAACTCCATCAGATATGTTATGTTTTGTCCCTTGAGATGATCTCTAGATGAAAGTCCTTCTTCACCCTTGTTGAGATCCTCTTGAGTCACAATCCTTTGTGTCTCAAGCACTCAAGGTCTCCTGAGAAAAAGTCCTTTTATCTCTCTTGAGTTATGTGTTTGAAATTTGTCTCTGATCTGAATCAGATCCAAAAAGAACAATTGGATATCGACAATAGACTCTAAGATGATTAACACATGAAACATTTAAGGCTATGGACAAAGAACGAGATCGACTTGTTGGCGTGAAGGTCCCCATGCCATCATGATTGATGTTCACTTTTGTATGTAATGTATGTAAATTCATGAAATACATTATTGTATAAAAAAAGTAATGAGATGTTCGTAAGACCTTTTCCACGTGTGAGAAAAGACAAACAAATAAACAAAAGAAAGAGAAACAAACTAGAGAGAAGATAAATCATTGAGGACGCCTGACCTTACAACTATCTTCCCAGTGTTGTTTATTGTAGTTTCGGTAGGTATTCCCACAAGAGGCCAAGGCATCAGACATGTGGGAATATTCGTTGGCACCATATTAGCCTTTCATTTCAGTGAAATCGGCCTTGGAATGAGGCTAGGGCATCATGGGAAAGTTGATGGGATTTGTGGTTTTGTGATGGGGTGTCACACCCACACAAAGGAATAAAATATTCTAATTAATTTTTGAGTTTAGAAGGGATGCATTAACTCACTCATTAGACTCCTATATAAGGAGAGGAGAGATTGTGACAAATCATTGTGACATTGTTATCATGGAGTTAGCATAAGTGAGTTTGCATTTGTGCTAGGAGGCTTGGTGATTTCAACAAAGGGAAATTATGCAATGGTGGTGAATCTGGCATAGAATAAAGGAAGCCGAAGAGAGCGAGTTGTATGGAGGTGTCCGTACAAGTTATTTATACTTGTACATGGATTACAGTGGGTTGAATCGTGTATGTACACAGGTTGGAGAGAGCACAACTTCGTATGTGAGCGAGTTGCAGGAAGGTGAATCAAATATACACGAGTAACAGTGGGAACAATTAGAATATGTACAAAGGAAGAAGTGAGGTGAATCATGTACATGGTTTTCTGGGTAGGAGGAGGTCCGTATAGGTTGACAGATGGCATCGACAAGTCGTACAGGTGGTCTACAACATATTTGTAGGAAGAGGAAATTTCCAAGGTTTTGTTGAGGTTTGGTTTTCTTATCTTCTGGTTATTGGAGGAAAATTTTGTCCTCAGAATTTTGGTGGATTTGTATTGGCTAGGAGGGTTGTTTTTTCCCTCAGAATTTCTGAGTTTGGTAAATTTACAAAACAAAAATATTGTGTATCATACGTGTTGATGATTCATCCCCAATCTTGTTGTTTCGACTGCATATAATTTTAGTCAATAATTTCCAGTGTAAAAGTATTCAGTGATAACAACTAGGATTTATTGTTATCTCACTAGGAAACAATTTTCAGATCTGAAAACTAGTCACATAGAGTTGCATGTGAAAATTGACATGGTTTCAAAGCTTGTAATTTGAAGAGAAGGGGATCATCTTGAGATACATCTTGGTGGAAATATGGGATGAGTGTTGTTCTTATTATTGTTCTTGTTCTTGTTCCGGGTAGGTCATCATGGTGAACACATTGAATATTGAGGATAGGTTGGAAGGGGCAACTAAATTCCAAGCTTGGAAGGCTAGAGTTCTCCTTATACTAGAATAAATGACCTCAAGGAGTATGTTGAGGATGGATTATAGCTCCTACCGATCCACAGGAATTGACAACTCATGGGAAGAAGGAAGAGAAAACCAAACAGGTGTTGCGTGAGTTTGTGAAGGACCACTTAATTCCCCACATTGTTGAGAAGACATCTACCAGAGTAATGTATGTTTCTTTGGTAGATCTATACAGAAACGAGAATACGGCCATGAAGTTGCATTTGAAGCACCAACTTTAAATTGTCAAGATTTCCAGTGAGGACACAGTTGTGAACTATCTTATGAAGATTACACAGATCAAAGATCATCTTGTGGCCATTAGTGACAAGGTGGAGGAAGTTGAGTTAGTGAATGTGGCGTTGAGAGGTCTTCTATGTTTTTGGGAACCATTTATGAAAGGGATATGTCCACGAGAGAAGTGACCAAAATTTGATAAATTATGGATTGATTGTATCCAGGAGGAGACCCAATTGGTGTCCAAGGATGATATGGATAGTATGGTGAAGAGTAACAATGATGAGAACCAAGCCCTTGTAGGCTGCACTAGGAAGGGGAAATGAGATTATCGAGGCAGAAGAGGTTTTCTAGGGAGAGTGGCTTCTCCCGAGAGAGAAACATATTTAGAGCCAAGACAAAAGAAGGATCTTAGAAGGATTAGATGTTTTGAGTGTCATGAATATGGTCACTATGATTCACAGTGTTCACATAGAAGGAGAAGGGGAAGGGGAAGAAGGTAACATGCATCAACAATAGAAGTTGATGAGTTTACAGATAGGTTCCATGGGGATATCTGGTTGGTCTCTTCCCTTTCAGGCACAATCTCCAGCAGGGGGACCTTGTTGGTGGATAGTGATGCATCTTTCCATATGACAGGTGCTAGAGATTTACTTGACAACTTCACAGATATTGGCTCAGACTTGTGTGTGGATATTTGTATGGGAACCAAGCATGCAATACAAGCATCTGGTACAATATCATTTAGACTAGAGTCAAGAGAGGTGTTGAGGGTGTCAAATGTGTTATGGGTGCCAGAACTTAAGAGGAGTGTTCTATCAGTCTTAGATATTGAGAAATAGGGATACCACATATGCATGTTGTGACCAATAGGACTAGAGAGACAGATGAGGAGGAGCAAGTAGCTCCACCAGTGGTGAGTAAGGTGGCCCCACCAATATCATAGGTTAAGAGGGAGCATGTATCTCCATCGGTGGTGAGGAAGGTGGCCCCACTAGTAGTCTCGACTCAGAGGGAATCAAATTTCAGAGGGAGTATATAGAGGGAGCCAGATCTCAGTGGGAGCAAGTGGGCTCAGAGGGAGATTCATCCATTCAGAGGGAGTTCCACATCAAGTTTAGGTGGGAGAGAGGCATATTCTAGGACTGATAGGTAGGTGCTATGGGTTGAGGAGGCCAGACAAGAGGTTCATAGGTAGGAGGCCTCTAAGGCATGTGAGACCTCCATGGAGTATCTAGTTGTTTCATCTGGTTTTGCTACAGTGACTGAGGATGCAACTAGTCCAGAGGACTAGAGAGCGAGATCTTCTTCGGTGACAAAGGGAGAAACCAATTAGGAGGATTGGAGTGCAGTTGTGGTAGAGGAGACAGAGTCACTTCCAGTGTGGGAGACATAGGTACATCCAGATGATGGTGGATGGGATACCTCCCTCACTAAGAGTGTTTTTTTATTGTAGCTTCAGGAGGTATTCCAATAAGAGGCCAAGGTGTCAGGAATGTGGGAATCTTCATTGGCACCAGATTAGCCTTTCATTTCAGTCAAATCGACCTTGGAATGAGGCTAGGGCCTCATGGGCAAGTTTATGGGCTTTTTGGGCTTGTGATGGGGTGTCACACCCACAAAGAGGATTAAAATGTTCTAATTAATTGTTGAGTTTAGAAGGGGTGACTAAACTCACTCATTAGACTCGTATATAAGGAGAGGAGAGATTGAAACAAATCATCGTGACATTGTGATGATGGAGTTAGCATAATTGTTACACGTCAAAATTACTCACTTCGACAATGTCTCATTATCATTGTCGCAAGTGTCGTAAAAGTTATATGTTCAACTCACATGTGTCACATCGTGGACGAAATCATAAGAACACTTGGGACATCCTCTAAGACTTGTTAGAAGAGGAAAATATATCATTTGGAAAAGTTTACAAACTTTTACCTTGAGGAATTACCATCCTAAAAGTATTTTTGGAGATCAACGCTCCCTTGCCCACTTGCAAGGAGTGCTAGCGCTCCTTTTTCTCTTAGAAGGGAGTGCTGCAATTATCTATGGCCCACTTTGAGGTAGCACCAATCTGTTGACCAAATCTTGGGGACAAGTCCCCCTTATCTCTAAGGACAACTGAGAAATATCTAAGTCAGTTTGGCTTGAATCCAAGTCTAAGGTTGGATCTAAGGGGAGTTCCACAACTAATGGAGTCATATCCTCAACTTATCCCAAGAATATATAACGTGGTTAAGCCTCTCAAAGCCTATATAAGGAGGCATTCTCATGGTGAAAGGGGGGAGAATAATCAATGAAAAGTCTTGTCATTTTGATCGTGGATCGTTTGAGCAAGGGGTTGGAAAAGGAGGATTGTAAATCCTAACCTTGTACAATGTCTACTGTAAAAAGATATTCAAAAAAGAATAGAAAAGATACAATGGCAAATGTAAACATTACACAGAGATTTTTCCCCTGGAAACCCAAACCAGGAAAAACAACACATATTATATTCATACATTGTGTTACATTGTTTACAATACAATATACATATAGGATCCAACGACATCCAAAACCCTAACCCAATGACCTGGATTAGTCCAAAAACCCTAATTCCTTAATCATAAATAGAAAACCATCGACAAAAACCATGTGCAGAAAAAACCACCTAAATACATGACACGTTTCCCCCCTCTAAACCATGCGGCCCCCCCTCTAACCCCCCTACGCGCCTGGTGCATACGCTCACACACTACTACTCATGTAAAGAATATAACACATACCCAACAAGGACTTGGTGAGGCTGCTGCATATGCATCTACATTTTGTAAGCACCTTGTTTTGTTCTCATTAATACATGTGCTTGGCTTGTTTCCTTCTAGTTTGTGTACATTTGCATGGAATTGTCTCTTTGGATAAATATAGATTTAAACTAATCATGGTAGAATAGGAAGTATGTTTTGTCTTTGTTGTTTATTGGATTGCAGGACTCGTTGAAGGACTTGAAGATTGAGTTCAACCTGGACTGAACGAGGATAAACTTCATAAAAAGGTACTCATACTTTCTTCCTCTTCTCTATTGACTAGTTTAGCTATGTTTAAAGGAATTTTAATGTTCAAAGTTAGCACTTTTCTGTCTTGGTTATAGGGGTCTAAGATCCAAGAGGACATTCACCTGTCTGCAGAGGAATTTTCCTACAACAGAAATTGGCAACTCCACTGGGGAGAAAAGCTTGTGATTTTGGTTTCTTTCCTTGGTCTTGGTTTAGTATTTTTCCTGTCTTCAGATCCTACTCACTATGTTTTTTCCTCTTTTTACATGTGTTTTTAGTCTTGAAGTCATCCTACACAGGCTGATGATTAAGCCTTCCCGAGTTTTTGTTTTCTGGGTTGGCACTTTTCGTTCTCAGAAAATAACCCTCCCCTCCCATTACATTTAGAGCGTCGATTTCAAGCTTGACACTCCCCTGTAGTGCTTTACAAAGAGCTGCAACGCTTTGGTGCCTATATCACCAAAGCACCGATTTTCCTTTCTGTTTAAAATTTGTGGGATATCTCTACTGGGTGTTATTTTTTGTTTTCTCTCCTACTCAGGACTTTTGCTATCAATATGTGTCTTCTATAAAACTTGCAACCATTCGATTTCTAAGGGTTTTTTTATGCTTTGTTTGGTTTTTAAAAGATATTGAAATCACTCTTCCTTGTTTTGGAATCACTCTTCATATTTGAGATCTGGAGTTGGTTTGATACTTTCTCGTTTATTTGATTGCATGAAAGTTGTCACAAGGAAGTCCGGGGATCTGTGTATTGTTCCATTTGATCTTTGATTTATCTTTCTAAGCAATTATTCTTGTTTGAGTTTTGATTTTATTTTTGAAAAGTTTGTATTTGTTTTTCTTCTTGTTTGATCACGGTGAGAGTGTGTTTTTTTTTTATATGATATTTGCTTCCAATTGCTTAAACTTGCAAATAGTGAAATCTAGTTGGCATAAGAAGCTTTGAATCAAATCAATTAAAGTTCATATTTAAACAAAGAGATATATTTTCATGACTGGATTTTGGATATTATAATCATTTTCTAAATAGTTTAGCATTGAATTGGATTCTTGATTGAGAACAATTGCAGGAAGTCTCTGCATTTTTGTATTTGATAGTGAAAAGGAAAATTTCTTCTCCTTCCCATAAATAGAATTTCATTGAAAGAAAACAATTGTTTATCATTTTTGTTATGCATTTTTGGGAATCGAGTCATAATATCATTAGTTTCACTCTCATTCACATCTGAGTAAAGAACAACCACAAAAATCAACGCTAATTAAAATTGATCTAGAAACTTTTTCTTTTTAGATTCCTCCACCAACATTAGACTAGGTTTAGCGCTTTGGGTTGGGCTGTGAGTAAAACTCTCCAAAGCATTCAAAACAAAATTTAGCATCTTGTGATAGGGAGAGAAAATCCAATTGTATAAGCTTATCTGGGATCCCCTTCTCACACAAGGGTTACGCATGAGGTCACGTTCGGGAGAGCCACAAGATTATCCCTCTATGGTTTAACCGTTCGTAGTAGTCAGATCGTATATTGGGGGTTCTTCTTGAGGTCCAATTGTTTTCATTTGGTCTCGTCGATTCATGAATTCTGAATCCATTCAATATCCTCTGGAGTTCTACCGGTCCACTTGTTCTCAGTTCTCTTGAAGGATTTCAGACTTGTTATCCTGCCCATACGTTTGTACTGGACTGTTGAATGTACTCGCCCAGGGGCTAAATGTGAGTTGGTGTCCTTAGTAGCAACAATATTTAGGGTCTTTACACAAGGTGACGGTGAAGGGAAGTCTTCACTGTACTTGGAACAGATGGTGATCAAAATCACTCGAGCTCCTTGGAGGGTAAATCCACGATTACTGTGTGGAAGCTTGCACCAAGGCATAAGTCAGTCAAGCAGGTCACCATCGTAACTGTTCCACCCACTTATATCCTATCCCCTTCTTTACTTGATCATGCGATGTTTGATTTCATCACCAACTAGTACGGTAATTGAGAGAAGGTTTGTTTGTTTGTTGGTATTTCTAGATTTTTTTAGCGCGTGCTGTTGTTTTAATAGTCTTTCAAAATTGAGCCTGTAGACGATAAAGGTATTCTTCAATCAGGTAGGATGCAGGGGTAGCCTCTGGAAGAAGGATACCAACCCTTACCTCCTAACTCAACAAAATATACCTACCATGAAGAGGTAGAAAATCGCTTCGACGCTGGGAGTGCTGCTACTCCTTTATTAGAAAATTCGGGAAGAGCCTTGGTTATGGTTGAGGATCCCACTCCTCATACTACACCTCTGTTCGTAGTTTCTATTGAAACACTCCTGGTGTTGGCACAGGGGCAGACCCAGGGTTCAATGCTCAAGAGAGCACCAAAAAACCCTAACTACCGGCCCTTTCGACAACACCTGCGAAGCAGATGAAGTCTCACCCAAGGTAGAGGCATGGGTGGTTGCAAGACTCAGATGTCTGCAACCGTAGCTTGGACACTGATATGTGATTATATATTTTATAGGGCACTTAGCATAGATCATTCGTTAATATTTAACTCGTATGGTACTTCACAGATAACATAGAGTATCACAGTGAATACTTATACTAAAGATGGTTCAGTACTTAGCCAAATAAATATAGGTTAGGTTCAACAGATCAAGCACTAAGCATATTTTATATAAGATCTAACATTCATTCATATATCATCAGCACAAAGCATAACTAGATCTACTTAATCACAACAAGCACTTAGCCAAAAGGAAACAACACATTAGGTCGAAGCACAAAGCACAATACACACAATTATCGTGGTTCACCCCCACCCTGGGGCTACGTCCACTAAGTATTCTTTATATTATATCGGTCAAGCAATTACAACACAGATCTTTAATGATCCTTACTTCGCATAGGACAGAAGATCTGCACAGCTCGCTAGATCCCTCTTTCTTGCACTTCAACACAAAGATATGACATCTTTCACTTAGCTTCTCAATCTCATGAACATAGCACTTCAAAATACATCCGATCACACAGATCTAGTACTAGCACCAAGCCTTTAGCTATACAACACATAGATGTACTACTATCTCTTCTTCTCTATTTACATTGCCTATTTATAGATTACAAAATGGGCCTAAGTGTGGGTAAACCCATAGGCCAACATCCCTTTCCCGTTAGATCAACCCAAAACCCTAAAATGGACCCAAAAATAGGTCTTGCTTCCTTAATTTCCGCTTCATGTTGTGCTCCATCCTTGACAAGTTGTTGCAGTCCCAAAAATGGTCAAATATGACCAAGTACTCTTCAAAACTTGTTCAAGGGCCAATAAGCCCCCAACACTCACCTGTGACTCGTCCCAAGTCACTCAGATCTGATCAATTCCACTTCAAATGCCTCGATCTTGGCTCGAGTTGCGTCTTGGAGGGATATTCCTCGTCTCTAGGCGGAGTAACCTCGCCTTTGTTCTGCTCAACTTCTGTGCCCCCTAGTTCTTCATCATCACCTCCCTTCGTAGGTGAGAGTGAAGTAGTCTTCATGGATGTGCTATGGATATCTTGAACTTCCACATCCTTCTTAGTCTTGCGCGGTCCAGGTGCATTCAACATAGCTTCAGGTCTATCCACGTCGGACATCTATGCAGGGTCTATTGCAATGAGGAGGTCTGTTGACCATTCCTTGGTAATCTCCTCCAAGTCATCTTCTGTCAGTTTGTAATATGACTGGAGTTGTTGTTTGTGTTCATTCGTGTGCACTGTGATATAGGTGAAGTGACGGTCTGCGTTGAATTTCATCAAACGTCTAAACCTATGAAGTGTGTTGGGTGTGATGCACAGTGTAGGCTGGATTCCATTATTCAATTGAGTGTAGTAATCTTGGAAGACGTCATTGGACTGCCACTGCTTGTTCATGTTGCTAGAGTACCACAACGTACAGAACTTTGCGACCAGTGGTTCAAAGGGTTTGATCTCCGAAAAAGTGGCTCCCTCGGGCAGTTCCCAAGCGATGAAAGTGATGAGTATGAGTAACCAGCTAAAGTGGAATTCATATCCTTGGTCCTGGGCTTGTCTAAAATCAAGCTCTAGCTAATTTATAAGGTAATTTTCCGAGTTCATTTGTAGTCCCTCTGCGCACTTCCCTGTGAGGTCAACTACAAATCCGGTCACCTGTGTGGGTCTGTTCTTGCGGACTAACTTCCCTACGATCAACTGGCAACCAAAGAGCACTGTTTCATTCTCAATGGAGGCTACCTTGTAACCTCGCATGCCTTTCTCTAGATCGCCATATGTGTCTTTTATTCGTTGGGTGAGAGCGCGATCTGCAGTCTTTCTAGGGTAAAATTCCTATGGGTCAGGGCCCTGCATGCTTATCCTAGTGATCCGATTGATCAGAACCGGGTCCACAGTGATGCAACGGTCCAACCATAGGTATCCTCTGTGGTAGCAGGACAACAACAACCTGACACATGCATTTACTTCTTGATGCCTCCCGAAATGTGGAATCTTCATTACATTGAGGAGGTTTGACTATGCGAGGTTATGGGTCCATTGCTGCGGGACAATCTTGGGGTTCTTTCCTTTTGTAATAGTCACGTACTTGTGTGGGGATAGCATACTGTAAACCTTGCGATATCCAAGGTTAAAATCACTAAATTTTATTGCGGTGAGCTTCTCCTGGTCAGCATGAACTGCGCGCACCCCTTTCGAGAGGTACACAATGACCACAACATAGTCGAAGTCTCTGGGTACATTGTCTCGATTCACTGTGCCGCTTAGTGGTGGGATATATTTAGGAAAGATGCTTTTGATAATTTTCATAGTGGAAAAGATGTTTCCGAGCTTAGATTGTCTTTCCGAAGGCGTTCGGGAGGGTCCTGCTCGAGAAGTGGAGGGGGAAGCTGGCAGTGATTCCAAGGACGATGCCTATACACCTGTAGATATTCCATGCTCCGACATGACTCTCTCAGTCATTAAATCAATTAGAACTTCTTCAACAATTTTCTTAGCAGTGCTGAGCTCGTCCGGCATACAAACTTGGGTCTACTAGCTCAGGTGCAAAATGAAATTCAGAGACTACAGTGAATAGTAAGAGAATAAGGCAATGATCTCAAGGTAATTAAATCTAAGGTTTTGCACTCAAATTCTTAGTTAGCAAAAAGTATTCTCGGTGCATGGCGCGATAAGTTAAGTAGGCAATCTCAACAACGATCTTCTTGCACTAGACATGGGACCTTCATTAAATTTGTTCTATCTTTTCTGGTGCTATCCAACGGTCTAGTGGTAACCCATAACTGCTTTTCAACCCATTCGAGGTGGCAATCGAATGGGTATATCGGTTGCAATGACTATATTGCTTCGTCATGGCGAAGTATTCTATGTCCTTTTTCTGATATCTTGGCGAAGCTCCAATTCTGCAATTCTTCTTGCTGCGAAGTGTCCTGTAGAACCTCTTATAACCTTACATTATTAGCCCTTTTATTTCTTAACTTTATAGCCTTCTTCCCAGTGATCTTTGTCTCAGTAATGCTTTTACCACTCTAATGGTTATCTTCTGTGGTCTTAGTTACTTCGCGCTATTGAAAGTCTTTCCTAGGGTTCCTTGATAATACTTCTTCTATGTCAAAAATAGTTAACTCGATCTTATGCGGGTCCTCAATTGTTCTCTTAGCTTCGACATCAGAGTTGCTAATATTAAATATCTGTGATCTGTTCTTTTGTTCCTCAATCAAGTGCGTGATCCTTCTGGTCATAAAGTCTTTTAACTCTTGCTTCTTCTGTTCCAAAACTTTTTCTTCCTCTTTTCATCTGGCTTGTTCTCTATCAATCCAAGGTTTTACTATGAGCATGGTAAACGGGGAGCTGTCTTCAACAAATTTAATAATCTCAAAGTCTTCCTCTATTGAAGTTCCATTGACAGTCATAGGCATCTGGGCGAGCCTTCCACATAGGTTTACTAGATTTTCTCTGAATAAACGTGTTCCTCCTAGGGAAGGGATCATGGCAGGCTTTCCTATAGCTTTCCAAGTTCTTTCTAGCATAATGTTCAATTGTGTCTCTTCGTCAAGAATACAGTCAATGTCAAAGTCCCCTAATCTTTCTTCGATTTGCTCCTTTTCTTTGAAGATCTATGATAACCTAACATGTTAGTGATCATTCAAGGTGTCTTTCATCTATAGTAATATCTTTTCTGATTCTTTCTGGGTTTCTGCTATGATCTTGGTCTCTTGATCTCCTTCAGGGTTTGCTTGTTCCATATTCAGCTTCTCAAGTCTAGCAATCATTCTAGGGAAATGCAACACTTCATGGTTCATAGCCTTACAAAAGAGGCAACCAGGTTTTCTCCCAGGGCATTCCTTAGCAAGATGTCCTGGTCTTCTGCAACTATAACATAGGGTTAATCCTCTCTTTCATTTAAATGTTCCCCAACTTCTTTTGTACTACGCACCAAGTTCGTGGTAGCTAGCCTACAAAAAAATCTTTCTAGGATCCTGCATCCACTTGTTATTCCATAAATTCTTTCGATGCATAGGTATAACATATCTATCATTATAATTATCAGATCTATTCATATCAAACTTTCTTTCATCTATTAATGCCCTAGTTTTGAAGCTAGGACAAAATCTATCAAACATACCTAGATCCATGCTTTAGAAACATTTTTTTTTTTCACTTATCTATAGAGCACAAAGCTTCTAGATCTAAGAACTTTTGACTATTATTACCTTTATTAGAGCACAAAGCTTACAAATCTTACCTCTTTTCTGTAGATCTGACTTCTTTCTTTCAAAAATTTCCACTTTTACTTTTCTTAGAGCACAAAGCGTTCAGATCTTGCTTCTCTTCTTTGGATATGATCTTCCTTTCTTCAGATCTGACCTTATTCCTGGTACAAAGCTGCACAAGTCTAGTAAAAAGCTGCACACTAGGGAAACAAATCTACGCACAGAGCTTTCTTTTGCACAACGTTTCTTTTTCCTCAGTTCCTAGCAATCACAGTTTTAGGTCCCGACAATGAAACCATTTGTTGGCACAACGGCAGACCCAGGGTTCAATGCTCAAGGGAACACCAACAAAACCCTAACTACCAGCCCTTTTGGAAACACCTGCGAAGTAGATGAAGTCTCACCCGAGGTAGATGCAGGGGTGGTTCCAGGACTCAGATGCCTGCAACCGTAGCTGGGACACTGATCTATGATTGTATCTTTTACATGGAACTTAGCATAGATCATTCGCCAATATTTAACCTGTATGGTAATTTGCAGATAACACATAGCATTGCAGTGAATACTTATACTAAAGATGGTTCAGTACTTAGCCACATAAATATAGGTTAGGTTGAATAGATCAAGCACTAAGCATATTTTATATCAGATCTAACATTCATTCATATATCATCAACACAAATCATAACTAGATCTACTTAATCACAACAAGCACTTAGCCAAAAGGAAACAACACATTAGGTCGAAGCACAAAGAACAATACACACAGTTACCGTGGTTCACCCCCACCCCGGGGCTACGTCCACAAAGTCTTATTTATATTATCTCGGTCAAGGAATTACAACACAAAGCTTTAATGATCCTTACTTCACACAGGATAGAAGATCTGTGTATCTCGCTAGATCCTTCTTCCTTGCACTTCAACAAAAAGCTACAACAACTTTCACTTAGCTTCTCAATCTCATGCACAAAGCACTTCAATATATATCCGATCACACAGATCTAGTACTAGCACCAAGCCTTTATCTATACAACACATAGATGTACTACTCTCTCTTCTTCTCTATTTACATTGCCTATTTATAGATTACAAAATGGGCCTAAGCATGGGTAAACCCACTGGACGACATCCATTTTCTGTTACATCAACCCAAAACCCTAAAATGGACCCAAAAATAGGTCTTTCTTCCTTAATTTCCATTTCGTGTTGCGCTCCATCCTTGGCAAGCTTTCGTTGTTCCAAAAATGGTCAAATATGACCAAGTACTCTTCAAAACTTGGTCAAGGGCCAACACCTAGTTCAATTAGACTCGTTCGGTAACGTTATAGAAGAAGAAGTCCAAGGTTTTACTTTGAGACTAATTACCGAGACATACATGGGATCCACTGAACCACTTTTTAGTGATGCCTATAGGACCCCTGTTCATCCTACTGACACAGTAGATCCACATCAAACATTTTCTCGTTCTGTATGGAGGACTCCATCGAGGCATGATATTTATGAACATTTTGAATATATTCGACAACCTCTTAATCCTCATGACCCTCCTGCTGTTGAGGCAGGACCATCCGGTCAAACTATTGATCATCCCATTGAACAGGTCATCGATCCTACTGTTACATCAGAACAAGTCCACCTTAATTCTTGAGTCATCACTTCTACTCACACACAAGGCACTTCAACCGTTACTCCCACCTTTACACCTTTTCACACTACAAATCCTCATGTTCCACAAGATCCTGTTGGAACACCTTTATACCAGAGAATGCATACCCTTTCCAGATAGACACAATCAATTGCGGGACATATCTTGACTGGGGGGAAACCACCATCTATTGGACCTACCCCTCCTGGGGGAAAACCACCTTTGTATGTTCCTACTAGAGGACAACCTCCCTTTACTGGTCAAACCCCAATTGTAAATCAATATGTGGCAGGGGGGAAATATTCTTTTATCGAAAACCCTTCACAATCCTTGGGAGTACCTTCAGGAGGTACGTTTAATCAACCCTACCCTGGGGGGAAATCGTATCACAACCCATAAGGAGGAGTATCAAATCTTGTTCCTTCCAAACTATCTTATGGACAACCTTATCCGAGTGTCCCAAATCCCACTTGGGGTCCTCAAGGACAACAACCTTATCCTCCCCAAGGGTCAAATGTTTATCCTCCCCAAGGGGCTAATGTTTACCCTCCTCAGGGACAAACTGTTTACCCCCCTCAAGGGAAAACTATTTATCCCCCACAACCAAATCAAATGACTTATCCTCCTCAGCATCTGTCAGGTTTCACTCCGCTCATGAATGTTCCTAAGAAATCATCAAATTGCACTTATCTTGGTCAACACCAACTGTATGTGGGAGGGCCTACTGGATACAATTATCCACCTCAACCATTTTATGGCCCCATTGGTGTCCCTATGCCACACCAATATCATCCTCAGGTTAACCGACAATTACCCTTCCTTGCTACTCTGGATCTCCCAGACTTGTCTCGGTTGACCAATGACCCCATACTGCATTTTCCTTTTTGGCCAGTGATTCCCGCTAAATTACCTTCTGACGTCCCAAAGTTTGACTGTAAACCTAGAGAAGACCCAAACAACCATGTGATGACATTCCATTTATGGTGTTCATCAAACTCATTAATGGATGATTCTATACGTTTACGTCTTTTCCAGCGCACACTTACGGGCTCTGCAACCAAGTGGTACATTGAACTTCCACGTGGTTCTTTTCAAGATTTTAACTCCCTCGCCATGGATTTTCTCACACATTTTCAATTACCCATCCGTTACGAGACGAGTACGAAAATTTTAACCTCCCTTCGTCAAACGAACTCCATGCATACATCTGATCATATTCACGAGTGGAGATGACGACGAAGGTTGATTAAAGCGACCATTCCTGACATGTTATTGGTAGAATGGTTTACTAGATCTCGTTTAGCCCCAATTGCTCGTGATGTCTCCATGGGTGGTGTAGTCACTGAGGAAGAAGCCATTGCCCAAGCTCAGTACTTAGATTTGGTTTACTCCCAATTTGGTACTTTATATGAGTTTGATTCCTAATGCTACCTGTACTTCTACCGATCCATCTAAACCTTCGTCCATGGCACATGCGAATGGATTTATCGGTACCATTAAAACCCAATCTACATCATGGTCGACCGGAATAGTAAATCTCTCTATTTTAGCACCTGTTCCTAATTCGACCTCACTCTCCTCTACCTCCCTCCCGACTCAAGTCTCTGAGGTGAATGTAGTTCAATCTCCCTCTTCACAACAATCTGAGGGTAAGAAGAAGACAAAACATAAACCCAATAATAATAATAACAATGAACAACCCAAAACCCAAACTCCACCACCTACTACCGAAAAGAAACCACAACGAAAACCAAAATTCCCATGTCTTATTTGTGGTGACGATAATTTCACCTATGACTGTCCACATTGTGACGAAGTTGAAAAACTTTTAAAAGGGAATTCCCAACCTGTCGTGTTAACACAACCTTTTCCTCATCAAGAATCCATGGTTACTCAAGCACTTTCCCCTCCCACAAGGGCCAGTTTCGACCACCCTCCTAATGATGATGCCTCGCTGAGTGCTCGTATTTATATGTTCAATGGGATTGATTTAACCACTCACACTACCACATATGACACATCGGCTAAACCTAACAAAGAAAAGGTCACTAATGGTACTTTACCGGATCCATATCCCGCCTCTGTTAGTCCTCCATCTGGATCACTTCAGATAGAGAAACCTACTTTCGACTCTATTTTACGTGCTCCCAAGAGCACTATCCGTAAATCAACTTTTAATCCTTGTTCACATGTCGCCCAAAATTACAACAATGTTGAATATTTGGCTCAAGCACCATATGCTATGTTCTCTCTTGAAGTTCTACAACACTGCCCAAGTCAAAGTAGAACGCTATTGGCTGGCATTGGTGCCATTGATCCTGAGTTGTCAAATAATATCACGTTTAACCTAGACAATTTCAAGTCACGACTTTCTCACCAACTTGCCTTTCAAATCGATGTTGTTGTTCATAACCAACACATTCACCATACTATATTGGATGAGGGAGCTTCCACTTGTGTCATGTTGTTAGCTTGTTGGAAAGGATTAAAATCACCTGCACTTAACAAATCCCCTACAACGTTACGAGCATTCGATGGGTGCGGTTTTCATCCTCATGGACTCTTGCAGTACTTGGTTGTTTAGTTAAGTGAAAATACCGTCTCTGTTGATGTCAAGGTGGTCGATGCTCCCCTCCTTACAACTTGTTATTAGGAATAATTCTGTTTTATGCCATGACTGTCGTCGCTTCATCGATGTTTCGATGTGTACAATTCCCTCATCAAGGAAAATTTGTCACTATCGACCAGTTAGATTATTGTACACCCGACGCTCGCACTCTCGCCACCAACAATATTCCTTTCTTGGGAGATAATAAAATCACGTATGAAAGTGTTAGTGTAGGTATTTTAAAATATTCTTCCCTCATGGGTACTTTCCTCGCACCACTTCCTCCCCCCACACAACATATTGCCACCATCAATATGATTTCGACTATGGCCTATCAGTCCTTAGAATCATCTGATCCTTGGCTTGTGCCTAGTCCATTAGAATTTGATACAGTAGGTGATGCTATGCCACTTAGTCCAGCTGAGGCATCATACGCTGCTATCCAATCTGCCTCTCCCTCCAATGATGACCAACATCTATTGGCATCCAACACTTATTCGATGCCATCTTGGTTGAATTCCTTGTCTTATGATTTTGACTACATTTCCTAGATTTTTCCATCGGACGAATCCATTATGGAAATGGTTAGTATTGACTAAGTACCTTGGGATGAAAACCATCATCGATCATCTTTTATTCCTCCTCTAGAAGAAATTCAAAAAGGTATACACTCTATCTTCCCCCCGATGTTGTTGATTCTCCCCAATCTCCTATACTTACCCAGGATACTATTTCTGAGGGTAATTTGGGAAACATCTCTTCTACGGTCACTATGGATATTTTGATCAAGGAAGGTATCAGGGAAAATATTCATCTCGGTGGTAATTGTTCACCCTAGGAAGTGGTTTCTTACACCGCTTTGTTTAAATAATTCTGCAATTTCTTTGCTTGGAGATACGAGGAAATGCCATGGATCAATCTCTCGATCATTGTGCATGAAATAAAAACTTACCCAGGCATTAAACCTGTATGGAAAAAACTTCACCTGATCCATCTTAAGAAAACTGCGGTCATAAAGGAAGAAGTTGAAAAAATGTTAAAATTTGGTTTTATCTATCCAATCCCCTTGACGGAATAAGTTTCTAACATTGTTCCGGTTGCTAAAAAACAAGGAACCATTCGTGTCTTCATTGATTATAGGGATATTAACAAGGCTTGTCCAAAAGACAATTACCCCACACCCTTCATCGACCAAATCATTGATAATTGCGTTGGCAACGTTAGTTTCTCTTTCATGGATGGATTTTCAAGATACAACCAGATTGACATTCTACCCGCTGATCAACATAAGACAACCTTCATTTGCCCGTGGGGAAATTTTTCCTATCGGAAACTAACTTTTGGTCTCAAAAATGCTGGTGCCACTTTCCAGTGGGCCATGTCATATGATTTCCATGATATCAAACATATTGCAAAACCTTACCTCGATGATTTACCTGCCCATTCATCTAGTCGATCAGACCATATTGGTCATCTGAGGGCCCTTTTTATTTGATGTTGGTTCTACAGTATCCATTTGAACCCACACAAATGTATATTTGTTGTTGAATCATGTCGACTCCTCAGTTTTGTTGTCTCCAAATATGGGATTAGGGTGGATCCCTTAAAGATTAAAGCTATTATTGCTTTACCTCCTCCCAACAAACTGACCCAACTACAAATTTTGCAAGGGAAAGCGAACTTTCTTCTTCGTTTTACATGTAATTATGCGAGATTACTAAAGGATTTATGCGATTGTTGCAGAAAGACACTCCTTTCATCTAGGATGACACTGCGCAACGATATTTTGATGCTCTTAATCATGCATTGAGCCATACACCTCTTTTGCATCCTCTGAATTATGCACGAGACTACATCCTTTACTTGGCATCCTCTACCTCCACTATCTCTATGGTGTTAGTTTAGGAGGACCCTCATGGTGAGGAACATGTGATCTACTATTTGAGCAAGATTCTATCCAGTCCCAAGCTCCGATATTCACATGTTGAAAAGTTTTCTCTGACAATCGTCATTGTCGTCTAGAGATTTCGCCATTACATCCTGTTATGCACTACCTCGGTCATTGCGGACTCAAACCCCATGTATCATATTTTGACCCGTCAAGTCCTTGGGGGAAAAAATTCCAAATGGATCGTTATTCTTCAGGAGTTCAATCTCGAGTTTGCCAAATCAAAAGCTAAAAAGTCCTTGGTTTTTGTGGAACTTATCTACAATCTTACCCATGCTGATGAAGATACTGAGCCCTGAGATTCTATCCCCGATGAATCTCTGTTCCTCATTACCACTTCCGATCCTTGATATGGAGATATACTTCTTTATCTTCATACCCAACGTTTTCAGCCCGATATCTCCCGTGAAGAACATCGTCGTATTCATCACCATTCTAAATGCTACCTTATCATCGGTGAAACTTTGTATATCTTTGGTATTAACACTATCTTATGGAATTGTTTAACTCATGATGAGTCTGAACATGTCCTTAATGACTGTCACCTTGGAGCATGTAGAGGTCACCTTTCTGGTATGGCTACAAATCAGAAAATCTTACGTGCCGGTTACTTTTGGCCCTCCATATTCAAAGATTGTATTGAGGCTGTCAAACGATACCTGCCCTGCCGGGTTTTTCATAAAAAGACACACACCCACCCCACTCCGCTACATCCTATCATCGCCATCGACCCCTTTACAAAATGGGGCATTGATTTTATGCAATGTAAGCCTACCTCAGCCGGGGGGGGCAGGGTTATATCATCGTTGTTGTTGATTACTTCAATAAATGGGCTGAGGCTATGCCTACTTTTCTTAATGATGGTCGTACTACAACTCTCTTCATATTCAACCACATCATCACTCACTTTGGTTTTCCACAAGCCATTGTCACTGATCATGGTTCACATTTTCAAAACTAGATGATGAGTGAGTTACATGTCAAGTTGGGTTTTCACCATGAGAATTCATCCCCCTACTATCCTCAAGAAAAAAGACAAGTTGAAGTTATCAACAAAGTCCTTAAAACCATGATTCAACGCATGGCGGGGGAAAACAAAACTTCTTGGCATCTACAAATTTTCTCCGCTCTATGGGCTTACCGTACCTCAGTGAAAACTATAACTGGATTCACTCCTTTCCAGTTGGTATATGGCATCGAAGCGATATTACCAATCAAGTGCGAAATTCCTTCGCTGAAACTCAAAGTAGAACTCTTGCCTCACACTTCTGCTGAAGAAGAAAGTTTCCTATATCTGACTAGGTTGGACGAAACATGTCGCGATGCTGCTCTCATTAACGAGACGTATAAAAAATGAATGAAGAGTCAATATGAAAAATCTGTCCACCCTCTTTCTTTCGCAGGAGGAGACCTAGTCCTTGTTTATGACCAGGCTCACAATAAGTTAGGGATAGGTAAGTTATAACCTTTGTGGCATGGAACCTATATCGTAAAACGTGTATTACATAGAGGTGCCTACGAGCTAGTTGACTACGATGAAATATATCTTGGTGAACCCGAGAATGGGCTTTACCTTAAGATGTACTATGCATAGAACATCTAGCATGTGTGCTTTGTACACTATTGTACTATAGTTTTTGGTGTGTCTTTTTCTCTTGCATGTACAAGTTTTGTCTTAGCCTCTTATACTTTGTCTTATGATTGCGTGCGCAGATGACATCTTCCTTTCCTATCTTTTTCGGGTTTGCCGATGGTGCTAGTCGACACACCCAAAACATTGCTTCTATAGCTTGAGTCATTTACCACTCTAATGAATTAGTGATTTCAGGAGGCGTTTGCCTAGGATCGAAAACCAATAACGTGGAAAAATATCACATTATCATTGGACTTTTAACCGAGGTCTCCTCCCTAGGTATATCTCATATAATCATTAACCTAGACTCTCAACTCGTGGTTTGTCAGCTTAATCAGGTCTATGCCATTCACAATCCTATCCTATTGCGTCTCCACCTACGAGTTCATCGTCTTGAAAGAATGTTTGAATTTATAGAATACAAACACATACCAAGATAACTCAACATGACTTCAGATTCGCTAGAAAATTATATTTTGGATTGGTATCTTGCGCATAGATTAATTTTTATAAATAAAATGAATCACATATAAAATAAACACATCACACAAGATTATTTGTAACATCATTGGAACCACAAAACTCGGATATATATATATAAACTACATGGTAGCAAAAGTTTGTTTACATAAAAAAGTACATAGAAGGGAAAATTTTGGGCCCTCATGCCCATGATATCATTATGAAAAACACTACAAAAAATATCTAGAGGACCCTAATCCTCCTGCACCACGTTGTGCTCCGAGAAGCACACCATTGCATGAGACACTCGTCAAAGTAGGTGGTTCAGAGTCTCAGGAATCCCCACTGTATGCCTCTACAAATGTAGGGGTACATCTCGCTTCCTAAGAGGAGGGACCCCCATCGTAAGACCACGAAGGTTCCTCTCGACCTCCTAGAGACCCCCCACCGCTACCTCGTGGTCCATGACTATCTGTGCATCTCTGCGACACCCTAGTGTTGGCATCTCCGCCGGACATGATGAACCTTTGTCTGCACAGTGAAACAATGTATCTGTTAAAAATCCCTCTGTGTACACATACAAATAATATAAAATTTAGAAAAAAAAAAAACACTTTTCAAGGTCTTGGTTTCGTACCTGACACATCCTAGTCTATACCCTATGGAAGGGATAAGTTCAGGCTACCCCGAAAATATACTCTGGCGTATGGAAAGTCCTCAGTGGTGATCAAATGACGTCTCAACCAATCAAAGAAGTCGACTATGAACTTAAATTCCGAGTCGGTTCCCAACATTGGAGACAAAATCTTCCACCTTTCCATTCGTGGTTCAGTCACTGGTCGCGCCATCAACGCGATCTACGGTTGCATCTGAGGTATCCATTCTAGAAAGAACGAAACCAAAAATGAACCATGCCCAAATTGTTTATTTTTCCCAGTCCTGCATTTTGTAATTTGATCCTTCACATTGCAAACGAATGCTGCACTCCAGTTGAATAATCTTGGCTTCACGCATTGTAGAGCATAAGACATTTGGGTTTTCAAAGACAAATGCGCACTGGTGCCTCCCACCAAATTGGTTATGGAAAAAAATATGGATCGTAGTGTCAACTTTCTGACATCTTTAATCACGATTTGACCTCCAACAAATCACGAACCCTGAACACAATGATCTGCCACATATAAATCGACAGGCAAAGGAGTTTCCCGTTATCCGAACAAAATGATAGGAGCCCTCTCTTTGAGAGGCCGGTTAGAAATTATACGTCCTCTAGCTCAATTTTGAGCGTTTGTGGCCCAATTTGAAACGCTTGTTCGACGTCGTCTCACAACCCAATCATATACTCAATTAGCAAGATTTCCTTCTTCATCTTTTGCAATTTAAAGTACTTGAGGAGGCCAAAATTCCTCAATGCGACCCTTGTTTGTGGGTTTTGAAACACAACTATGTCATTGAGCTTGTGCTTGCGCTGTTTCCATTCAATCATGGTTTTTATCAATGCAAACTACAAGAACATTCAATTAAAATCCATTAATCATCCCATCAAAGAAAAATTTTGGGTATTTTTATCTTAAATATCAACTTATTTTTTCATTCTGCGTCGACGCTCCCTTAAATGCATCCACAAGGCACTAGCGCTCCCCTGGATTAAATACTAGGGCACCGAAAACACGGTTGGTGCTCCCCTCAGCCCTTTGAGGGAGCGTCAATATGGTTCGGCGCTTAGGGCTTCTTAGGGAGCCTAGAATGAGACTAAAAACTACCTAAAATGAAATTCTAAACCATACAAAATGATTAGAAAGAGTTGAATACCAACCTGATCTGGACATAAGTGAAAATGGTGGATCGTAGCTCCAATGCCAATAATCTCAAAATCGCTCTCCGAAGTTGAATTTACCAATGCTATAGGATTTTTGCACAAGTGAAATGATAAATAATTTTTTTTCCCTATTTCATTGTTATAGGGTTCATTTTTGCTAACCTATAGTCTATTTTGGGTTTTAAAATCTTTTTCAGAGATGTCACTAATACCCTGAAATGCAAATTTGTCATCACTTGCAGGTTTCGAAGCAGTATTTTTCTGTTTAACCTTGTCAAACTGATGAGCATGGTCTTAATTCCTTCTCACATTTGAAAAAAACATGAGAACGCAACCGAGTATACTTTTATCTATTTTTCAAACTCGTAATGATATACAAAAAAGGAACCCCCTGGAGTCTCCTTTAAGCTCTTTTATACTCTCTAAACATGAAAAGATTGTCGAGTGATCTTGCTTCCTTTCACACTCGTTTAAAAGGTTTTAAAAGGGCGTCTCCCGAGTAGCAGTTTATCTCTTTTTCGGACTTTGGAGATTAATATTATGAAAAAGGAAAACCTTGGAGTTATCTTTAAGTTATTTTCAGACTCTCTAAACATGAAAAACCATTGACTTTTCCTTCTCTCGACTCGTTAAAAATTACAAAGTAAAGGACCCATATGGGAACAAACCCTTACTTCTTCTAGTTCATTAAACAAAGGATGAGGGACTTACCTAAGGTGAGTTATATCGAGCATGTTTTATCCTCCCCGAGCTCGTAAAAATAAAAATAGGTACTCGTCTATCTGGATGGGGGGGGAAATTGAAGGAAGCAAGCAAAGCCATTTTTTGGAAACATCATAGGTCACTCTTGCAGTCACCCTTGAACATGACACATTGTCTTCACATACATTTTGAACTTGTTGAACCTCTTCACTGAACCAATCCTCTGAGTTTCTTTACTCCTTTGTCACCCGATGAAAGTCACAGTATCCACTGCATAATTTTTTGGTCCATGTCGTGGTTTTGTTGTTTGTGCCTCAGTGTTCAAGGGAAGTATCCACCTCGAGAGTCAACCATCTCAAATTTGTAGTTTCATTACCCGTGTCAGTCCATACTCATTTGATTCACCATCTTACATCTATATTTCAGTTTCGTGTCGTTGATGGGGGATACATCAAGGCCCTCCTTCAATGAGTCTTGTCCTATTGACTTCAACACATTATCCAGGATTTATACTTAGAAACCAATTAGTACCTTGGGACATGCATGCCTCAATGGCAGAACTCCTCACTTCCGACAGTGGGTTTACATCATTGACCTCTGATCGGATGATTCCACGAATGTTCAAATTCAACTCATCTATTCACATTTGTTGGATTGTACTAAGGTACCTTGGGATTCTTGACATGCCTGGTGATTTTCCCTCGCACTTGTTAATGATTTACCTCATTGACCGATAATCAAGTGGTTTCTACCATGTTCGACATCAAAACATCTATTCACATGGTTAGATTCGTGCCACATCGGGATCGGTAAGAAGACCCTAGGTTGAGTATTCACTTTGATATCTACTTTACCCAGGTTGTGAAAGGAGATCATTTGAGCACATTGATATATATATTTCCACATAGATCCACTTTGTATTGGTCCGTGACTATGTTTTGTCATCTCGTAGATCCAATGTGTATTTCTCATGGCTAAAATCAATTCATGTCATGGAAGTATAGATCCACATTGTATCTTTGGTGGCTATACCATTAAGTCAGTATAATTATGGATCAACAGTGTATTTAGTTGATCCATAGGATCTTTTAATGACTATGGTTGAGTTTTTAATTTTGCATGTGTTAATTAACCATTCGAGAAACTTAATGAAAGAATGAGGAAAGAAGTGGAATTATGACAACCATATACATATATGTAGATCTGAAATGAAATAATAGACAACAAACCATAACACGAGAATTGATAACGGAGTTCGGCACAACTTTGCCTACGTCTCCGGGCCTTTGTCTTTGTGGGGGAGGCTTCTTTATTTCTGTTCAAAAGCTCAAAATTACATCGCAGCAGTGCCAATTGGATACAAGACTGATCTGTTCATGTTCTTCCAGATCTCTAGAACCCTGCAAAGAAAATGACATGCAAAACAGACGTCCGGAGCTCCCAAAAATGGCTTGCAAGCGTCTGCTCCTCAATAGCTTCCCTGCATAAAAATGGCTTTGGCTTGGCTTCCCTTCAGCATAACTCTTCTCTGATTGTCCCTCATGGCCTCAAACAAGCTTGGTTTATATACATCTAAATTTGGTTATCCATCCCCACCTTCCTCTCAAAATTTGGGCTCCAAAAATGCCCAATATCTCCCAAAAATGGAGAAAATCAATTAAAATCAGGCTTAAAATCATTTTAAAAATCCCAAAACATAACAAAAAAACCCACTTTTGAATGAATTCAGGTGCAAACCCCAAGCTCGCGTGCTTTGGTTCATATGGGTGCCACCATGTGGCCAGGTGCTCCATGTATGCGCGCCCTCTGTCCCTGGCTCTTGGTTCGGTGGCGTGTTCTATGGAACCACGGGCTTTAACATATAACCTCCCGCACCCTTTTGGTGGCTATAGCCCTGGTCCTGTGGGATCCGTGGGCTGGTCCCTATCGCCAACTCCGACACTCGCTTGGTTGCTGCTAGTTCTATGGTAAGCGAATAGACCATGGGCTCGGGCTAAGCCCCGACCCTTTCCCCTACCGATGAAATCTTAATTCAAACATAAATATTATTTGTGCCATATACATAATAAGAACTACCCGTGGGGCGGGTGGTTAGCCTGGTCCTTCTAGTCCACAGCCTGGAGGGGAGGTCGCGAGTTCGACCCCGATGAACCCATATAACTTTTGCAAAAACCTTGAACCAACCATAGGGTTCCATGTGGTAGCCCATGACTGGGCCACGTGGCACCTCAAAAACCAATAGAAGTCTACCATGCGTCAATCGCTAAATGGTCCACGTGTCTACCACGTACCCTGTCCAGTCACTGCCCTGTCAGCTATTGATGTCATCCCATGCCACGTGTCACCCTTATAGTGGTGACATGTGTCACCCATAGATTGGTCCAACTATCTTCTCGTACGCCACATCACCTGCCACGTGTCGCCTCCAGAAGTTGCCACATCATCTGTATGGCCATATGGCCTGTACAATCAACATGCCACGTGGAACTATACGGACTGTACAATCATCCCCTTTTTTTGCCTGTTTGGGTTTTCAGACAGAACGTGATATCTTTTGCATAGGGAGCTCGTTTGATGAAGTAAATATGTGGCTAGAATCAGGAAGATGAGACAGACGCAATGGCGCTGGTTTCGTCGGATTCCGAGCACTTTCATTTTTGAGCCTTTTTGAGCCCTGTCAGGCTTCTGGATCCGATTCTGGATCAGTGTCCATACCTTAAAAAGTCATTTATCACTCAAGCATAGGTATGCCTGCCTTGGGTTTGAAACATGTCATAACATTTGTCTCATGGTTGTTTGCAGCTTCTACCAGGTTCTCTGACTCCATACCCTTGCTTTGAAAAGTCTACAAAGTACTTCAGTCATCAGTTTCCGCTTCTGACCTCGCACTTTAGGGGGCAATCTGTTACACTTCAAAATTACTCACTTTGACAATGTCGCATTATCATTGTCGCAAGTGTCACACTTTTGTCGCAAGTGTCATAAAATTTATATGTTCGCCTCACATGTGTTGCATCGCGGACGACATCATAAGAACACTTGGGACATCCTCTTAGACTTGTTAGAAGAGGAAAATATATCATTTGGCGAATTTTACAAGATTTTACCTTGAGGAATTACCATCCTAAAGTATTTTTGTAGATCAACGCTCCCCTGCCCACTTGCAAGGAGTGCTAGCACTCCTTTTCCTCTTAGCAGGGGGCACTGCAACACTCTATGGCCCACTTTAAGGGAGCATCAATCTGTTGAGAAAATCTTGGGGACAAATCCCCCTTATCCTTAAGGAAAACTGAGAAATATTCGAGTCAGTTTGGCTCGAATCCAAGTCCAAGGCTCGATCTAAGGGGAGTTCCAAAACTAATGGAGCCATATCCTCAATTTATACCAAGAATATCTAAGGTGGTTAAGCCTCTCAAAGCCTATATAAGGAGGTATTCTAATGGTGAAAGGGGGGAGAATAATCAGTGAAAAGTATTTTCATTTTGATCGTGGATCGTTCAAGCAAGGGGTTGGACAAGGAAGACTTGGTGAGGCTGCTGGATATGCATCTACATTTTGTAAGCACCTTGTTTTTTTCTCATTAATACATGTTCTTGGCCTGTTTCCTTCAAGTTTGTGTACATTTGCATGGACTTGTCTCTTTGGATGAATCTAGATTTAAAATAATCATGGTAGAATAAGAAGTATGTTTTGTCTTCATTGTTTATTGGATTGCAGGACTCATTGAAGGACTTGAAGATCGAGTTCAACCTGGACTGAGTGGGGAATAACTTCATAAAAAGGTACTCATACTTTCTTCCTCTTCTCTATTGACTAGTTTAGATATGTTAAAATGAATTTTAGTGTTCAAAGTTAGCACGTTTCTGTCTTGGTTATAGGGGTCTAATATCCAAGAGGACATTCACCTATCCACAGGGGAATTTTTCTACAACAATAATTGAGTCTTCACTTTTTCTAGGAAGCTTGGTGATTTCAGCAAAAGGAAATTCTGCAATGGGGAATCTGGCCTAGAATAGAGGAAGTCGTAGAGAGTGAGTTGTATAGAGGTGTTCGTACAAGTTTTATGTACTTGTACATGGATTGTAGTGGGATTAATCGCATATGTACACGGGTTGTAGAGAGCACAATTGTGTATGTACACGGATTGCCGGAAGGTGAATCATGTATACGCGGGCTGTAGTTGGAAAAGTAGCGTATGTATGTGGGTTGCAGTAAGGTGAATCACATACAAGGTTTTATGGAAGGAGCAGGTTCTTTTAGGCTGAAAAGTGACACCAGTAGGCCATACAGGTGGTCTACAACATATTTGTGGGAAGAGGAAATTTCGAAGGTTTTATTGAGGTTTGGTTTTTTGATCTTCTAGTTATTGGAGGACAAGGTTGTCCTTAGAATTTTGGTGGATTTGTATTGGCTAGGAGGGTTGTTTTTTCCCTCAGAATTTATGAGTTTCATAACATTACAGAACATAAATCTTGTGTCTCATATGTGTTGATTATTCATCTCTAATCTTGTTGTTTCTGCTGCATATATTATCAGTCAATAATTTTCAGTGATAACAACTAGGGTTTGTTGTTAGATTACTAAGAAGTAATTTTCAGATCTGAAAATTAGTCACATAGAGTTGCATGTGAAAATTGACACCCAGTCGAATCAACATTCTATATCATGTATCACGACAATCAAAAAGGGGTTCTTTGGATATGAATGATATAGAGACGTTTCCTAGATGTCACTGCAGAGCATAGAGATGAACCAAAGAGCCTGTAACTTGCCCATTGCTAAATAAATAAGAGCCTAGATGAAGCCAAAAGAATGTTGGTTTTCCAGTTTGGGTTTCCACGGTAAGTTTTGAGTTTATGCATGATGAATATTTGTGGTTGTATTGTTCATGAATGGTTAGTGTGTGTATTGTAACTTAATGGTTGTTTGCATTTTATTTAGCAAATGGAATTTCATACTATTTTGGACTTAGCGCAAAATAGATAACTACTTAAGGAGCTGACAAAGCTCAGGTAGGATAGCGATATTTAAGTCCCAAAAGGAGAGATCCTTTCATTTGGAAGACAAATGGATGATATTGGTTCGGGAGAAGCCAAAGTTCTTCACGATCGTTAGATCTGGAGAAATAATGTGGGTGTTAACCCATAGAACCCTTAGGATTTCACGGGTATGACGAATCGAGCATATTCGACATACGAGAGGAGAATTCCCTCAAATTCAATTTGGGTCGTAGATTTGAGAATACCCGGGAACTATCCTATCCATTGGATCTACATTACATTCATCCTGGTGTTGACCACTTCGGGAGGATAGAGGATTGGTAACACCAAAACCCCCGAAGTCCCGAAGTTATTCTGGGTCGTATATTTGAGGATGCTCGGGGACTATCCCAATTGTCAGATTTACGATATAGTCAGCCCAATGTTGACCACTTCGGGAGGATAGATGTTTGGTGAAACCAAAACCCCCGAAGTCCCGAAGTCCCAAAGTTAATGTGAACCGTGGATCTAAGGATCCTTCAGGATCCCTCACAATCATTTGATTGAGGCGGCATGTGTATTACGTCGAGTTCATGTGGGGGCCCATGTGTCGAGTGATGGAATTTCCAGGTGTCCCTCTCAGAGTGGCACACACTGGGACCCAAGGGACCTTTGAATGAAAGTTACGAGCCGTAGGTCTATGGGGTCATGTAGATACTCTAAGACCATCATATTGAGGCTGTGGTTAGCCTGACGCTGACCGACTCTGGTAGAAAACAAGATTTTCATTGCAAAAATCCCGAAGATCCAGGAGACAAAGAAGATATGAGCCGCCCAAGCCAAAGGGACAGGTGTCTTCAGATCCTGCACTCTAGAGAGAAGTCACTATGGGAGAATTGAAGTGCGAAGGCATGATGATTTTTGAAGGCCGAAGTCTCGAATTCATCCCAGTCGTCCCTTGGAAGGGGCGCGTGGTAGAAGATCTGCCATTTCGGAGGAATGTTTCTCTAGAAGAAAAGGGGGTGAGTTGAACAAGAACTCCTGAATTTTGGAGAGCTGGAGTTCATCTGAACCGTCCATTGGAATAAAACACGTGGTGCTCAATCTGTAACTCCAGATACTGAGCACTTCAGAGTAAAGAGAGAAGCATTGACTACAAGTCATCCGAAGTGGGGAAAATGACATATATCAACCATTGATCATGGAAAACACGTGGCATTCAATCTGTAACTCCCGAACGTCGAAGTCCCAAAGTAGATCAAAGTTGTCGATCACGAGGGATGCGTGGTGCTCGATATGTAACTACGGGTATAGAGTACTTCAGAGGAAAAAGGGTTTGAAGTGTTTGAAACTACTGAATGTCGAAGTCTCAAAGTAGATCATAATCGTCGATCATGAGGGATGCATGGTGCTTGATCTGTAACTTTGGGTATGGAGTACTTCAGGGAGAAAATCCTTTGGAGCGTTTGAAAATACCGAACATCGAAGTTTTGAAGTCAATCAGGGCTATCAAAATATCTGCGAAAACGCGACATCTGATTGTGGTGAGATCGGAAGAGCGGTTCAGCAGGAATGCCGAGACCGATCTC